>LIEC01010627.1:0-31917 GCA_001925005.1 Drosera capensis
ACTCACACAAGAAAACAATTCAAGTGTGGATTCCAAAGACTAACAAGTAAGGACCCATATGAGTGGGTATCATGTACAACTTTTTCATTATTCTATTGCAGGGACACCATAATAGAACATGGTATCTGGACAGTGGATGTCCTGGACATATGACAGGAAACAAAAGCATCCTTAAGGACTACAAAAAGGACCTCTAGTCATCTTTGGAGAAGGAAAGGCAAGTAAAACCAAGGGATATGGAACCCTTGGTATAGGTTCCTTAGTTTTTACAGATGTAACTTATGTCAAAGGCTTAGAACATAATTTACTTTCCATTAGTCAGTTGTGTGATAAAAACAATGATGTCTCATTTACTCATGATTCGTGTCAAGTAAGAAACAAAGTCACACAAGAAGTCAAACTGTTAGGAACCAGAAAGGGAAACATTTATGCAGTAGACTTTGGCTCATCACAGTCAGATCAAATAACATGTTTTTATACAAAAGGAGCTGAAGAAACAAACTCGCTATGGCATAAAAGATTACCTCACTTAAATTTCAAAACTATAGTCATACTATCCTCAGAGAATCTAGAAAGAGGTCTTCCTCAAATAAAATTTAGAAAAGATAAATTGTGCACATCATGTCAAGAAGGTAAGAAGACCAGAGTAAGCTTCAAATCTCTAAATTCATGAGAATCTTGTAGAATTCTGGAGTTATTGTATATGAATATTTTTGGTCCAATAGAGATAGAAAGCTTGAATAGAAAGAAGTATACTCTGGTAATAGTAGATGATTATTCAATATATATATATATAGGTAATATTCTTGCACAAAAAGAGTAAAACTTGCAACCTATTAGCTAGATTCCTAAGGCAATTTCAAAATGAAAATGGCATCGAAGTAGTTACAATAAGAAGTGATCATGGTATTGAATTTGATCAAATAGGAGTGAATGCCTACTGCAATGATAATAGGATAAAACATAATTTCTCAGCACCTAGGATACCCCAACAAAATGGTGTATCAGAAAGGAAAACATGACACTTAAAGAAGCAACTAAGACAATGCTTGCTGATGCAAGTTTACAAAAAACCTTCTGGACAGAAACAGTAAACACTACATGCTATATTGAAAATAGATGCATTATATATAAACTGCATAAAAAGACCACATATGAATTATGAAAAGGAAAGACACCAAGTGTCAAATACTTTCATGTCTTTGGATACAAATGCTATATACACAACAATGATAAAAACCATCTATGGAAATTTAATCCCAAAACAGACCAAGGAACCTTCTTAGGATAGTCCGTAACTAGTAAGGCCTTTAGGATGTTCCTTGCCTATGCTACATATCAAGGATTCAAGGTCTATCAGATGGATGTAAAAAGTGCTTTTATAAATGGAAAGCTGCAAGAGGAAGTACATGTTGAACAATCTCTTGCTTTTGAAGACTTTGAATATCCAAGACATGTTTACAGGTTAGACAAGACATTGTATAGACTGACACAAGGTCCAAGGGCATGGTATGAAACTCTTTCAACTTTTCTATGTGAGAATAAATTTCAGAGAGGAAAGGTAGATACCACCTTATTCCGTAAAAAGCATAAAGAACATATATTGTTAGTGCAAATTTATGTTGATGGCATAATATTTGGATGCACTAATAATAAACTCTGTGATGGGGTTGCTACATTAATGAAATCTAATTTTCAAATGAGCTTAATGGGAGAATTAAAATACATTCTAGAACTTCAGGTACAATAGTTGGAAAGTGGCATTTTTTTAAATCAATCTAAGTACCTAAAGAACACAATAAAATTGTATGGATTGGAAAATACAAACCATAAGAAGACTCCTATGAGTACATCAATAAAAATAGATAAGGATGAAAGTGGGAAGAAAATAAGTCAAACAATGTATAGAGGAATAATAGCTTCTCTACTATACCTTACTGCCACTAAACCAAACATTCAATACTCAGTCTGCGTTTGTGCTAGGTATCAATCTGATCCCAAAAAATCCCATTACACTATAGTATAGAGAATCCTGAGATATCTCAAAGGAACTCCAAATCTTGGTGTATGGTATACTAGAGAATCAAATTTTATACTAAAAGGCTATTCAGATGCAAATTTTACAGATTGTAGAATGACAAAAAAAGCACAAGTGGATCATATCAATTTCTTGGTGCAAGACGGATTTAATAGTTCAGCAAGAAGCAGACCACTTTGTTAACCTCTACTGCAGAAGCAAAATACATAGCTATAGAAATTGGCCAAATTTGATTTGGGTATAATTGATTTGATCAATAAATTGGCCAAAATGCTCTACTGCATATATAAAATACAGACTAAGATTATTGTACTCTACTGCTTACTGCCCATATGGGATGCATATTAGAGACACCCTTGCTCTACTCCATCTCTATTTTTTGGAAAGACAATAACATTTTAAAAATTGATTACCTAAAATCACGTATCGGTCAAATCAATGACTGAATCTGCGTAACGGCTAGTTAAAACTAATAACGGTAATATTTCTTCAAAGGGTATAAATTCTTGAATTTTTTAATCAGAAAACACCTTCATTCTCTCATTTTCTCTCTCAATTCTCCCATTCCCTCTCTTTCTTTGCGCTCTACTACACTCAATTGCAAACCCTAAGTTCGTAAAGTCTTTCAATTCAATCTCACAGTTTAGAAATTCTCTCAAATATCATTTTAAAATGGCCAACATCCATTCAAACATCCACAAAAATCACTAATCACAAGAGCAACGAAGCCCAACGAAGAAGGTTGAGTTACAGACAGGGGTGGTTCTCGGCTTTGAGACACTGAGAAACAAATCAGACGAAGTAAAGGAGATATCTGAGCTGATTCAAGATGCTGTGCTCAAATACTTTTGTGAGAAAACCAGCAGGATCTAAGATGAAGAGGTACTAAACTTCATCGAGAAGATGAAGGTTGCACACTATCACCATCTTATTACATACATCTCCACAAGAAAAATTGGGATCAACATAGGCCCAAATGACTTTGAGTAGTACTTCACAGTCTCGAATGAAGGACCAAGAAGTATCCCACCTTCTGTAGTAGCTGATGGTAGACATGCTATGCTCAGCAAAGAGAGGCAAAAGGTAGACATTTGCACAATGAAGAAATAACTCTCAAAAAAGCACAAGCTACTTGCAAACGTCATGAAAAAGGTAATATTGTCCAAAGAGTTCACCAAAGATCATAGCACATCTCATCAACAGGAGATTATGTGTGCAATTCTTACCAAGCACAAACTCAACTCGGAAAAATTGCTCATGTATCAACTTGCTAAGGCTGTGGAAGCAAAACAGCCTTTGTTTGGAATAGTTATCAGTATTATCTTAATAGAGAAACTAAAGCTATCCGACAAAGCAGGAAGACAATGGACCGTGGCCAAGCAAATGGACATAAGCAAGATAGGCAAGCAGCCTATAGGATTCTCAAAGAAGCCAGCAATAATGCAGACAATTGCAAAGGCTGCAGACCAACCTCTGAAGAAATCTGAGAAGGCCAAAAAGAAGGTGATCACCAAGGCAAACCCGTTAGATTGAAGCAAAAAAAAGGAGACCAGAAGAAGACTTGTGCTGCAGATGCAGACGAGGAAACAATATGAGATCACCCTAGTACAGAGCCGGCTGAGATGGATGTGGAAGCACAGACTGCATCTATAGAAGAGCATACTAGGAAAACAATTGAGGGCTCATCCTCAAGAACTCTACCACCAAAGGAACTAGGGCTTGTTGCACTTCATGATGCCAATGTAGCATTGAAGTATCTGAAGGCTTGTTACGATGAAAACCTTTAAAATCTCATACTGGAAGCTCCAAGAAGCTATCAAGAGATCAGGGAAGAAGCACAAGCTCAACTCAGACAAGAGCTCAATGCACATGGATATTCAAGAAAGGAGATGGAGGCCACTGAAGCGAAACTTAGAATGATGCAGACGGGGAAATCTCAGGACACCTTTAATGCATATAGTGAATATCAGGTCTGCTGCAACTGAACCCGTCACGACTACGATCGTTCTAATTTCCAGCATTGGAATGGATCGGTGAGTAATTGAAGAAGATCGTCCCTCATAAAAGTTTGGGCCACAACAATAACAACCACAGTCACATAATCTCCAGAGAAGGAGGAAATCATAAAAGCTCTATAGATGGTTTAAGCCATAAAAGAAAAGGTCCAAGAACACAGAACCAAGATAGACAAGATGCTAGGAAAGCCTCAAAAGGAAGAAATGATCCAGAAGTTCATCAAACAGCATAATCTTCCACTCATAAGGATAGCCATGGTTGCAAGGCCAAACTTCATCCCATCAGGACCAACCACAAGATACAGAATAAACCCAGATGGCTCCAAGACAAAAATTGGAGTAGTTGATGGCATGATAGAGGTTGAAATCCATCAACTTGTCTAAATTCAGAAAAGGAATGCTAGCAAGTGGAGTTTTAGAAAAGGAGGCATATTTAGGCATAGCTATCACGTATCTAGTTTATTCACACTCCTGAAGAGGAGGCTTAACTAAAGAGGATGGTAGACAAGTATGTTAAGACAGTGACCTTAGAGATTTATGACTATCTCTCAAGGCAAACAGTAGGCAGAGCACAACCCTCAAAAGATGATGATGATGATGATGAACTCCCACACCTAGAAGGTCATGAAGATGATGACATTATTGATGAAGTAGATAAAGAATGGATTCAAAAGCAGTCAACATGAGAAACCATCTGCAGCAGCAAAACCAGCAGCCAAGTCCTCTGCAACAGAGTCACCGACAGATGAATCCCCTACATCAGAGTCACCTGCATCAGAATCAACAGTACAGAAAGAAGCAGTAACAGAGGAATCACCAATAAAGGAGGGCTCCCCAACCACATCACCAATCAGGGATGCAATAGAGGCTACCACAAAAGAAGTCCCTCTAGATTACCTGCAGACTAAAAAGAAATAAGAATTCACACAAGTCACAACACTTGATCTGACTCCTACTCAAAGAGATAAAATAGTCATAAATAAAGATGAATCTAAGGAAATAAACCAACTGTAAACACATGAGCATACTACAGGAGACAATGCTCACAAAGGAATCACTATTGAAGAAATCAACCAGCATCTGATGAGTGATATTTCATCTGGTCAGCAAGGTCAAAACCCACTAAACATCAAGTTTTCACCACCTTCGTCCTTTGGAATGGTGCAAACTAGGGAAGACCCACCATCTATAGGTTTTCCACAAGGCCTACTATATAGTTGAACATCTGATCTTCAAATGACACCTCAGACTGTAGCCAAAATTCTGAGGCAGGCTCTTGGAGAAGTCAGAATGGGGTCTATCATTGAAAGCTCATCCTTTACTACAAGAATAGAAGCAGAGACTTAATGGTCTGCATATCAATAATCATCTATAGCAGAGACTACAGTGGAATACATACTTAGGCAATTGGAACAGAAGGTCTACAACATGCATCAATGGACAAGGAATGCATTCAAGGACCTCCTGAATAGCCAACTACAAGTTGCAAGGGAACTTGAAGATGAGAAAATAATCAGATCACAACACTTTGAAGATTTCTAAGCAACCCTCCACGATATGGCAGAAGGGCTTGTAGATCAAATCCAAAGGGCCAATGCACTAAACCTCCAGTAGTATCGGCTCAGTACATCAGACCTCAATAAACTAAGAGGACAACACTCTACTGATCTATGCAAACTTCAAACAGCCTTGCAAGCCACTAAACAATAGCTTACAGAACATATCCGTAATAATGACACCATATTAGGTTCGCTGGAAAACAATCTTCAACTGGAAACAACCAAAGCCACCATTGCTCAACAGACCATCTCCTCTGAACTCAGAGCCTTGAGAACTGCCATTGAAGCCCTCACGTTGGCACTTAATGCTAACAAAAAGGGGCAGAAAAGTGAAGAGCATGGAAAAGAGGCCACAAGGCTCCAAAAGTCTACAAAAAACCTTACAATCAAGGAGAAAACTGTACAAGACCTAACAACAGAACAACAGCTATAGTAGAAGGAGAAACGTGTGAAAAACAACCAAAGTCTCAAGGGGAAAGGTCATCCAGCCACAGAATTTAAGGGGGAGCAGCCCCCCAAGGAAGAAGAAGACATCACAAAACACCAGATGAATAGCCACACAAGCGCAACAGAGGAACAGCATTGCAAGCGCAGCAAAGGAAGTAAGCATCACAGGTAAAGGTAAGTTTCTCTACTGCTTCATTGTCTCAAGTTTTTTTCAAAGAAATGTAATTTAGATGTAATTTTAGTAAGCTTGTTGTTTTACTTAGAAATTTTGTTAGCATCAATTTAAGAGGAGATTGATAGGAATGTGCAATCCCTCCGTGTATAGAAATTTATGAACAAAACTTAGGAGTATTGGCAATGATGTTGTTAGTGTACTTAGGCTAGAAATTAGATATGAAGTTACAGTCTAGGTCAGATGCTAGAGAGCAGACGGCCACAGATGGAGATCATTGTGTGGGCCACCAGATGCATACTACTACAAAGGATTTTGGCTAAGAAAATAAGACTTGCATGGGCGACAAAAGACTTATAAATGCTTTAGGATCTAGGATTGAACTTGTAGACGAGGATCAACACAGCAATGCATGGATTGTATTAGATCTGGGTGTAGATGAGGTTACAGCAAGGACTGGGTGCAAACGAGGTCTCGACAGCATTGAGTGCAAACTAAGGTGCAGCAAACTGGAGTGCAGCAGAGATGGTCACTTAATTTTTCATTAGTTATCTTTGGTTCCTTTTCTGAAATGAAACATACAGACAGGCACTCTCTGATTGTTGCTCTTCTAGTCTACACATGTGCGTCCTTGTCTCAAATTAAGTGATCAGATCTTGGTGTAGATGAGGTTACAGCAAGGACTGGGTGCAACGAGGTCTCGACAGTATTGAGTCCAAACTAAGGTGCAGCAAACTGGAGTGCAGAAGAGAAGGTCACTTAATTTTTCATTAGTTATCTTTGGTTCCATTTCTGAAATGAAACATACTGACAACCATTCTCTGATTGTTGCTCTTCTAGTCTACACAGGTGCATCCTTGTCTCAAATGATGTCATCCTGTGTATGTGCTTTGATCCATCTTCTTTTGTCTTGTTCAATAGTTGTTGCTGTATTTTGGGTAGCTTTGGCTCTTCTACATTATTGTATAGATGGTTCTTTCTTTTCTGTAGCTTCAGGACTTTCGTCTGTATCGTGTTCGTCATCTATGCATGCACATTCCTCATCAAAGGAATTAGCATCAGGCATGGATATTTCAGATTCATAAAAAAAAAACATAAACTGACTCCTTAACTCTCTATGTTTTGATATTATATACCCTAAAAGTCTTACTAGTTGTGGAATATCCTAAGAAGGATCCCCCGTTTGTCTTAAGATCAAATTTCCCTAGATGATATTTATCATTGTTATGTATATATAACATTTGCATCCAAAGACATGAAAGTATTTGACACTTAGATCCTTTCCTTTTTATAATTTATAGGGAGTCTTCTTTTACAGTTTATGTATAATACATCTATTTTGAATATAGCATAAAGTGTTTATTGCTTCTACCTAGAATATTTTTGGTAAGTTTGCATCAGCAAGAATTGTCCTAATTTCTTCTAAAAGTGTCCTATTTTTGCTGTTTTGCTATACTATTTTGTTGAGGTGTTCTAGGTGCTGAAAAATTATGCTTTATCCCATGATCATTTTAGTAAATATATACTCCTATTTGATCAAATTCAGTGCCATGATCACTTCTGATTGTGATTACTTCAATACCTTTCTTATTTTGAACTTGTCTTAGGAATCTAGTTAGCAGACTACAAGTTTCACTTTTTTTGTGCAAGAACATTACCCATGTATATCTTGAACAATCATCTACTATAACAAGGGTATAATTCTTTCTATTTAAGCTTTCTACCTCTACTAGACCAAAACGATCCATATGCCATATCTCCAGAATTCAACATGATTCTGATGAGTTTAAAGGCTTAAAACTTGCTACGGTCTGTTTTCACTCTTAGCATTGTCTCTACAACTTATCTTTTCTAAATTTTATTTGAGGAAGACCTTTCACTAGATTTTCTGAGGATAATCTCGCTATAGTTTTAAAACTTAAGTGAGCTAATCTCTTGTGCCATATAGTAAGATGTTATTTGTTTTGACTGTGATGAGTTAAAATCTACTGTATAAATGTTTTCCTTTCTGGCTCCCACCAGTTTGACTTCTTCGGCGACTTTGTCTCTTACTTGGCATGAATCATGAGTAATAGCTAGCTAATGGACAGGATGTTATGTTCTAAGCCTTTGACATAAGCTACATCTCTAAAGATTAAAGAACCAATACCAAGGGTTCCATGACCTTTAGTTTTACCTGTTTTGCCTCCTCCAAAGATGACTAGGGGTCCTTGTTCCTTTCTGTAATCCTTTAGAATGCTTTTGTTCTCAGTCATATGTCCAGAACATCCAATCCCAGATACCATGCTCCATCCTGTTGTTCCTATTGCTTATTTTCATTTTTTTGCTACGCGATAGAGCTGACCATTTGAGATCGTTTCTTCTTCATTAGAGTTTGTCTCACTCCAAGTCTTAGCAGCATAGGCTTTGCGCTTTTCCTTTCTTCCAGGGTTCCTTTTGTTGTATTCCTTTTTCAACCTCTATGCAAACAACTCCTATATAGGTCGTCTGCATTGTGCAATAAAGTGTCCTAGCTTTTCGTAATTATAGCAGACTTCTCTCTCTGCTTCTTTGGCCTTTGTAGAGAGGCCCTTCCTGAGATTTTTTTTTGAACAATTTTCTGAACTTCTTGCCCATCAGTTTTCTCCTGTGCCTTGAAGGTTATAGTTTTCTTCCCAACCTCATCAATTTGTCTCTTTTGCTCAACTTCCAAGTTGTATGTATGTATTACATCATATAGTTGAGCTAAGGATATTTTAGCAAGATTTATGGACTCCCTTATCGCTTTGGCCTTTTTCCCCAAGATCTCACCAAGTGATCTCATGAACTTGTGGTTGACTTCCTTATTATCAAAATTCTTCCCTAAAGTTTTGAGATTGTTGATGAGTACGTTAAACCTCTCATAAAAGAGGTTAAGTTCTCATCAGATCTCATTGAGACCCAATCATACTGTTACATCAAGACATCCTTCTTGTTTTCCCTGATTTCATTTGTTCCTACATTTCTGAGTAGTAGTGCATCTCATGCTTCCTTTGTTGTGGTTGTATGAACCACTATCTCAAACATGTCATCATCAAGAGCTTTGAATATTTGATTCCTTGCCCTTCTGTCCACCAGTACTAGATCCCAGTCCTCTCTTATCCAAAGAGATTTGGGCTTGTTCACTTCGTTGCTTGCATCAATTAGATCTGGCATATTTGGTATGTATGGTCCATCGGTAATGATATCATGCATTCTTTCATCTATTGAATCCAATTGTGCAAGCATCCTCAACTTCCAGTGTAATGCCCCAGGATTTCCTGTCCAATACCTGCTAAACACATGGCGTTACCGTCGCTCCAAAGTTTCCTTCGAAGCAAGGCGACATGAATACAAGGGGTTTAAGTATTAGAAACATAGGATCTAGAAATAATTATCAAACTTACATCGTTTCGGATCTAGAAATAAATATCCAACTTACATGATCTTCTATTACATGAAAGTCAATGTGTAGAGAGAAATTATAATATTACAACGAGTCAAATTTATTCATCCTTGCTAAGTAACGGACCCTTTCTCGAATCTTTTATTACCTGAAACGAACATGTAACCGTGAGCTTAAAAGCCCAGTAACACAGGATACACATCCATCTCAGGGGTCTGGCATGCTTATTATATCATGCATTTCCCATGCGCAAACAGAATGCAATGCAAGCAACACCGAGCAATCATATGCCAACCAGGAACATTTAAATACGTACAGGATAATAATAATACAAGTCAAGCAGGTTAAATCCTATTTCATTATCACTAGCTTTTATTAAAGGATTTTACAGGTTAATGACATGCTCTGACATGTCATATTGATTCTCAGGACTTTCACAAGTAAACAACGTGTTTTTGTCACGTTATAACAATTCTTATGACTTTTACAGGTTAATAACATGGGAGGAGTTACAGCAGTAATTTATCGTTAATAGTATCGTCATACTAATAACAAATAAACAAACAGGATTGTCGCTACAGACGACTCAGGATGGTTAATAATAACCAAACACGGCCACCAAGTATATTTCAATTGATGCCGCTGCGTGCACGCGAAAGGAAATTTCTATCCCTCCCTAGCTAGTCAGGACTCGTAACTCTCCCAGTTATTATCATTTACAAGAATATCCTCATTGTTCAGGTTTTCAGGAGTTTCAGCAGGTAGCATGAAATTAAATATATTAATTCCATGTATAACAGGATTCAAGTTTTTCAGGCATATAATATGAAATTAATCATATTAATCAATGTATAGAAGGTGACCATAATGGTGTTCGTAATTCGAGATTTCAGGTATATAATATGAATTAATCAAATTAATCCATGTATAGCCGGTGACCACCATGGTGTTCCATAAATTTATATAACGCTATTTTTGTAACGTTCTTAATAATTTTCAGGATTAATAATTCGTTACAAAATAATATCAACAGGCACAGGATATCACATATCAAGAGCAAGCAATATACAGGATATCGTTATTTAAATTCTATAATATTCTACAGGTTTCATCGTTACCCTTCTGGCAAACAAATCAAGTCAATCAAATACAACATAATTTTATTCTTTATTTATCATGCAGATACGTGATCGCACAATCACACAAATCAAATCACACACACATAATTTAGGGTAACGATGTGTGTTACCTCGTCATTATTAAAATCAAAAGATAGCTCAACCGTTGTGTCTAATCTCGCTCCTGCGTATCAACTGTACCTACAACAATTTTGCAAAATAAAAATAAAAATATTATTGTATGATACCCTAGAATAATATGCATAGATAGGGATATAATTAAATGCACCTAATGTGTTCCTATTACACATTTGCTAATTAATATTATTAACGAAAAGAAATTATTCTTTCTCCCCAACACTGCCCGAAGACAGTCGATCTCAGGCGAAGGTCCGGCCGGAGCGGGGCGTCGGCGAAGGTCGAATTGACCGTCGATCGAAAGGAAAAGAAGGTCGCCATCATCACGAGAAGGCCATCATCTTCAATTCGATGGCCGCAACTTGGGGTTGCGACAACCAAGCGGGATTGGATCTGGGTCGAAGTCGGTCGCCGAGTCCCGATCGTCCTTGGTTGCTCCGGCATCGAGAGAAGGTTGACGAGGGCGGGGTACCGCGGCCGAAGACAGACCAGCACCGATGTTGCTCCAGATCCGATGGAAAAGCCTCGCCGATTGTTGGAGGTTTGGGATTGGGGTCAAGCCGAGGTTGGGTCTGGGTTTGTGGGCGTCGGGCTTCAGACGGGGTTAGGTGTGGGTGCACGCACGGCGACGATGGATTCAGGCGGGAGTATCGGCCTCGGCGGTGTCGGGCTTCGACGAACAAGGGAGCGTAGTGGCGTTGGGGCTGGGTTTCAGGCGAGATATGGGGCATGAGCGAGGGCTTCAGGCAACAGTGTCGGCTTCGGGCTTCGGTTTGGTTCGGGTTATTGTCGGGGGTCGGGGTTTTGCCGGAAATTGGTCGGAATCCGGTAATACGGATATAGTACGAGAATAAAATAAGCTAAAATAAAATTTAAACGAATACGAAATAGAAACGAGAGATCGAATCATACCCTCCCTACGTCAGGTTCATGTTATTGCTCAGGTTGTTGGTTTGATTTTTGCGGTTCTGTGTTTTGAATATTTTGATAACGGGGAGGAGGTTTTTGTTTTCTGGAGAGTGGAATGCACATTACAGAAAGTGGGTAAGTGGGTAGGTGGTTGAGAAGATTTAGGGGACTCTCTAACATTTGAAAATAAAATCCTATTGTATTTAAATATACGTTTTTTTTTCTAAAATTTCAGGATATTACATCCAGTGATTAAACTTCTCGAATGAACATGCTAGTGTCTCTCCGCTGTTGGGAAATTTGGGTAGCTTTCGAGGAGTCATGTTTTCTTCATAAAATAAACTGTTAGTAACTTCTTGCTGATATAAATCAAAAGATATGACCTTTTCTTTTCAAAACTATTAGGTCTCGAAAGTCAGGCTCTGATAGCAATTGTTAGATCCACAGGTTCAACCTAGGGGGTGAATAGATTGAATTAAACTTTATCAGTGCAATGCAGCGGACTTATTATTTTCAACCAATGATGATCTATGCAGACTACCTCAGTAGTCTACAGGAGAGACTCAAACTCTATGAGTTTGTCTCTGTTTTGCTGTTGTGATTAATTTCTAACAGTTCTAAAGGCACACAACAATGAAAGCAAATAAAGAACACAGGATTTATACTAGTTCAGATACTCATTATTAATTGATAATCGAGAGTTTAGTCCAATCTTCCGTTTGTGAGTAGTTTAGTCAATCCAAGAGGTGAGTTCACTATCTTCTTTTTTTTGGCTTATAAGACAACCCCTTTTACAACCTAGCTAACTTGTCAAAAGTTGAACAACCTAGATCCTTGCATAGATCCTTTACTGGACTGTTCTGCAGCTTCTGTTCTTCAATGCAGACTAGTTAACCCTCTTCCTTTTCTTTCTCGATTCAGCTCATTTGAGCAGTTTTGAATTTTGGATTATTTTGCACACTTTGTACATTTAATCTCTCATTCAAATGCTTTCTTCCTTGAGCTTCTTCGATCCCCTTTTATAGGCTGAGAGAATGAACCTGTGATTTATGTATAGGATATGTTGTGATAGCTGGTCACATGTGAACCCGCACTGTCACACTCTGAATCTCAAATCTTACATTTGACTGATCCTCAGACCTCTGACGCAACCTCAGCAACCATCTTTGCTATGCTCAAGTCTGCTATAGCTCAGTCTTGTCTGTACCCACTTACTGCTGCAACCTTGTCTATACCCAGTCACTGCTGCAACCTCGTCTACACCCAAATCCGATGCAATCCATGCATTGTTATGTCAGTCCTAGTCTGCAAGTTCAATCCTAGATCCTGAAGCATTTGCCGCTTTTGTTGCTCGTGCATGTCTTAGCTGCTTAACCAAAATTCTATGTAGTAGATTGAAACTGATGGCCCATACAATGCTCTCCATCTGTGGCCATCCACTCTCCAGCGTCTGAACTATACTACAGCTACCTACCTAATTTTTAGTTTAAACACACTAACAACATCATGGCTAATATTCCTAAGTTTTGTTCATCAATTTCTATACAAGTGGAGGGATTGCACATTCCCATAACTTTGACCTTCAAAGCTCAAGAAAAAATTCTAAGACCTATGGCAGAAAGGAAATGAGTGACACCTCGTCTATAAGTGAACAAACAATATCAGAAGAGCTTGCACCGATGGGCAAGAAGTTCATAAAGTTGTTCAAGAAGAAAAATCTCAAGAAGAACATCTCAAGAAGAACATTTCAAGCAAAGTCAAAGAAGCAGAGAAGAAGGTCTGCTACAGCTGCATAAAGCCAGGACACTTTCCTGCACAATGGAGACGACTAGCACAGGAATCATCTACACTAACGAACAAAAAAGAATATAGCAACGGGAGCTTTGGGAGGACAGAAAAGGGCAAGGCCTGTGCTACTAAAACCTGGAGTGAGGTAAACTCAGATGATGAAGATACAATCTTAAACGTACAGCTTTGTCGAATGACAAAAAAAATAAAGAAAAGCAACATGTATTCGATTTTTCTAATTCAGATGCTACTCTAGAGGAATTGAAGGAAGCTCTTCAAGAAACCTCTAAAAATTTTATTTCCCTTTCAAGGGAAAATAAAGACAATCTCGAACTGATTGTAAATCTCAGAGAGAATTACAATCAAACATATAAAGAGATTAACAGTATATTAAGTGACCTAATAGTGGCTCAAAATGAGCTGAAGAAATCAGATCAAAAAATAAAACTTCTCAATGCAGTAGTGAAAACACTCACAAAGAGAAGTGCTCAGTTACAAGCTCAAGTAGGTACATGGAATGGAAAGACCCTTGATTTGCAAAAGATGCTAAGAATGGTCCAATGCTGACATGATCGGTCAAGATTAGGCTACAAGGACTGGTTGAATTACCTTTCACACTCAAAAGTGAACGATAATGTCAGAATCAGTTACAATGAGGTAAAGCAAACCTCTGCAAAAGTCTTATAGAAGGATAAGACCTTACTTAAACAAGGGAAGTAGAACAACAAAGTCTGCTGCTCAATCCAAAAGGACTGAAACAGTATGCAAAACATTAGTACAAATAGGTGTAAAGCATCACAAAGTGCATACCTGGAACTATAAGATAGATGCTAACAAGAGCCCACAGAGACCTCAATATGCACCTAATTACTTAGTATAGAACAAAAATTTCAATATTACATGGAGAAAATCATACCAGAAACCCGTATGCACATTCAAGATGCACCAAAGGGGGTGGAGGAACACTAGCAATCCACCCAGGGCAATAAGCACAAGACTCTATTGCTCTAATTATGGTAGACCTGTTCATAAATCTTTCAAATTTTGGACACCATACAAGAAAATCGTTCAAGTGTGGATGCCCAAAACTAACAAGTGAGGACCCATACAAGCTTTTCAATTTTTTCCTTCAGGAACAACAAGATAAAACATGGTACTTTGATAGTGTGTGCTCATGACACATGACTGGGAACAAAAGCGTATTGAAAGATTACGGAAAAGAAGAATAATCTCTAGTTATCTTTGGAGGTGGCAAGGAAGATAAAGCTAAAGGTTATGGAACCCTTGGTGTAGGTTTCCTAATCTTTAGCGATGTGGCTTACGTTAAAGGATTAGAGCATAACTTGCTATCCATGAGTCAATGATGTGATAAGAATTTTGATGTTTCCTTTACTCATGATTCATGTCAAGTAAAAGATAATGCCACCAATGAAGTAAACCTGATAGAAACCAGAAAAAAGAAATATTTATTCAGTAGACTTCAATTCATCTTAATCAGTACAAACTACATGCTTTTATACTAAAGGTGCTGAAGAAAAAAAAAACTGGTTATGGCATAAAAGATTAGCTCACCTAAATTTCAAAACCATAACTAAGTTGTCCTCAGAAAACTTGGTAAGAGGACTTTCCTCAAATCAAGTTCAAAAAGAGCTGTGTAAGTCATGCCAAGAAGGCAAGCAGATTAGAGTAAACTTCAAATCAATAAATTCATAAGAAATAGTTAAAATACTTAAACTACTACACATGGATCCTTTTGGTCCAATCAAAGTAAAAAGTTTAAATAGAAAGAAGTATGACTATTCGAGATATGCATTGGTAATGTTCTTGCACAAAAAGAGTGAAACTTGCGGCCCGCTAACTAGATTTCTAAGGCAAGTTCAAAATGAAACGGGCACTGAAGTAATCACAATTAGAAGCGATCATGGTACTGAATTTGATCAAACAACAGTTGATGCTTATTATGATGATCATGGTATCAAACACAACTTTTCAGCACCAAAGACACCTCAACAAAATGGTGTACCAGAAAGAAAAAATAGGATACTTATATAAGTTGCCAGAACTATGCTTGCTGATGCATACTTGCCAAAAACCTTCTGGGCAGAAGCAGTAAACACTGCATGCTACGTCCAAAATAAGTGTCTTGTACATAAACTGCATAAAACGATCCCCTATGAGCTGTTGAAAGGAAAGACGCCAAGTGTCAAGTACTTTCATACTTTTGGCTACAAATGCTACATCCATAACAATGAAAATATCATATAAAAAAAAAATTCACCCTAAAATAGATAAAGTAACATTTTTAGGATATTCAATAGCTAGTAAAGCCTTCAAAGTGTATAACAAGAAAACATAGACGGTTGATGAGCCAATTCATCTTTCCTTTGATAAATCTGAAATTTCTATCCGTAATGCTAATTTCTTTGATGTGGAATGTGCATGCATAGATGATGAACAGGATGCAAACAAGAACACTGATGCTACAGAAAAGGATGAGCAGTCTATAGACATAGAAGAAAACAGTGTTGCAGTAGAGCCAAAACATCCAATAATACAACAACAACTAGAGAACATCACCATTGATCAAGATAAAAGGATATGGATCAAGGCACATACACAAGATGTCATCATTAGAGACAAGGAAGCAACAGTGTAGACTAGATGGGCAATAACCAGGGAATTCCTGTTTGCTTGCTTCATATCAAAAATAAAGTCAAAGACAATAAATGAAGCCCTGAGTGATCCAAACTAGATTGATACCATGCAAAAAGAACTAAATGAGTTTCAAAGAAATGAAGTATGGTATCTAATGCCCACACAAAAAAACTACCGAGTTAGCGGCTGTAAGTGGGTGTTCAGAAACAAAACTCATGAGAATGGAACAGTCATTAGAAACAAAGCCAGGCTAGTGTTGCAAAAGGTTACTCACAGGAAGAAGGAATTGACCTTGATGAAACATTTGCCCGTGTTGCAAGACTAGAGGCAATAAGAATGTTTCTTGCCTATGCTGCATATCAAGGATTCAAAGTCTGTTAGATGGATGTAAAAAGTGTCTTTCTCAATGGAAAGATACGAGAAGAGGTGTATGTTGAACAACCTCTTGGATTTGAAGACTTTGAATATCCAAATCATATCTACAAGTTAGACAAAGCATTATATGGCTTAAAACAAGCTCCAAGGACATGGTATAAAACTCTCTCAAGTTCTCTATGTGAAAATAATTTTCAGAAAGAAAAGGTAAATACCACTCAATTTCTTAAGAAGCACAAGGAGCATACTCTCTTAGTGCAAATTTATGTTGATAACATTATATTTAGCTATAGTAACAATAAACTGTGTGAGAAATTTTTTGTCTCAATGAAATCAAAATTTCAAATGAGTTTAATAGAAGAATTGAAATATATTTTCTAGGCCTTCAGGTACAATAGCTAGAAAGTGGAATATTTATAAATCACGTCAAGTACCTGAAGAATACTATTAAGAAATATGGATTAGAAAATGCAAGTCTTATGAGAAGTCCTATGAGCTGAGCTGCAAAAATAGATAAGAATGAGAATGGAAAAGAAATAAGACAAACAATGTATAGGGGTATAATAGGTTCACTTTAATATTTGACTACAAGCAGACCAGACATCCTATACTCAATCTACGTATGTACAAGGTATCAAAATGATCCCAAAGAATCCCATTACACACTGTAGTAAGAGAGAATCCTGAGATATCTCAAAAGAACTCCAGATATAGATGTATGGTATCCTACGGAATCAGATTTTACACTAACAGGTTACTAAGATGTAGACTTTGCAGGTTGTAGAGTTGATAGGAAAAGCATAAGTGGTACATGTCAATTTCTTGGTGCAAGATTGATTTCATGGTTTAACAAGAAGCAAACCACGGTATCAACCTCAACTGCAGAAGCAGAATACATAGCTGTAGGAAGCTGTGATGTATAAATGTTATGGATGAGGTCACAACTTACAAACTATGGTATAACAACCACCAAAAAAATTGGGATCATCATTTCACCTAATGACTTTGAGGCCTTATTCAAAGTCTCTAATGAAGGGCCCAGAGATATTCCAGTCTCTGTAGTGAATGATGGGAGGCTTGCTATGCTGAGCAAAGAATGTCAGAAGGAAGGAATCAGAACGATGAAGAAATACCTATCAAAGGTACACAAGCTACTTATTGATGTGGTAAACAAAAGGATCAAATCACCACAGATCAATAAGAGATAATGTGCGTAATCCTTACCCAGCACAAACTCAATTGGGCCAAGCTATCGATATATGAACTGATCAAAGCAGTAGAGACGAGACAACCTCTCCTTGGAAGGATTATAAGCATAATCCTGAAAGAGAAGCTCAAGTTTTCTAATAAGAAAGGAAGGCCATGGACTACGGCTATGCAGATTGACGTCCGGAAGATTGGAAAGCATCCAATATGCTTCTCAAAGAAACTAGTAGTAGTGTAGACTACAGAAAAGGATGTAAACCAGCCTGTCAAGAAGCAACCTAAAAAGGCCAAAGGAAAGATGATCAAGAAGGCCACAAAAGCCAAATCGAAGCAGACAAGAGTGACAAGGAGAAAGCTTGTCTTGCAGACCTCAAATGAGGAAAAACTATCTAAGAATCCTACTATATAGCCTACAGAAATGGAGGAAGATACACAGTATGCACCAACAAATTAGCAAACTGAAGTAAGTGCTTAAAAACCAAGAGCCTTGGTAGCAATTGAGGGATCATCCTCAAGAAGTATATCACCAAAGGAGCCAGAAATGGCTGTACTCCAAGATGCAAATATTGCTCTGGAATTTCTGAAGGCTGGTGCTCATGAAAATCTTTAAAAGTTTATCCTGGAGGCTCAGTAAAGTTACCAAGAAATCAGAGAAGGACCAAGGGCGTAACTCAGGCAAGAGTTAAGTGCACAAGGTTATACAAGAAAAGAGATTGAAGATATTGAAGCCAAACTCAGAAGGATACAGACTGGGCAAACCCTAAGTGCATCTATTGCAGCCTCACTAACAACAAGGACTACTGCAACAGAGGCAAATACAACTGCAATCATTCTTATCCTTGCCGTAGAAATGAAATTAGCTGTGGTTAAAACTAAATAGCCCTCAACTACATCAGAAGCATGGGCCACAAAAAACTCAATCTCCAGAAAAGGCAAGAATTCTGAAGGCACTATAGACTGTCAAAGCCATTCAAGAGAAGGTTCTGGAACACAGAGCCAAGATTGATGAAATGCTTGGAAAACCCCAAAAGGAAGTCTAAAGCTACAAGGCCAAAGCTCATTAACTCAAGATCAACAACCAGGCATAGGATCAACTCAGATGGCTCAAGGACAGAGCTTGGGATAATAGAAGGAATGATAGAGGCTAAAATTGAGCAACTAGTCCTGATTCAAAGGAAGGAGACCAACAAGAAGAAGACGTCCACTGAACCCAACATATTATTTAGTGAGGCTCTAGTAATCAAGGACTCAACCTGATAGGAATGTGCAATCCCTCCATTTGTATAAAAATTGATGTAACAAAACTGAGATGCATTAGTTATAATGTAGTTAGTGTGTTTAGGCTAGAAGTCAATTATGTAGTTGCAGTCTAGGTTAGATGCCAGTGAGCAGACGGTTGCAGATGAATGGGCATCGTGCAAGCCACTAGGTGCAGACTACTATAGAGGACTTTGGATGAATAACTATTGCATTGATAAGCAACAAAAGAATGTCAAAGTCTCCAGGATCTTAGGACTTACCTTGCATACAAGGATCAACACAGAATGCATCATATGCAGCAGATCTGGGTGCAGACGAGGTTGTAACTGAGATAGATGTAGACGAGGTCTCATAGTACAGTATGCAGACTAAGGTGCCATAAACTCAGTGCAGTAGAGGATGGTTACTAGTGGTTGGGGCAAAGGTCTGGAGCCAGTCAAGCGGAGATTTGAGTTAAATTAACAATGGCACAAATTCTGGAGATAGTGGACTACCAGCATCAGGAACGAGATGGTGGAGGACACTAGTGGCAAAGTCTGCAAACGTTCGTTCCTTGAGCCTTTGAAAGGGAACCGTTGAGGCTTATTGTAGTAGTGCTGTTGAATGAGGTTTGAAAGGCAAATAGTGAAAAGCAATCATAAATTAAGAGATTACTCAAAAAGCTAAATCGTGAAGATACAGTAAAGAGGATGCCACTAGTCTCCAGAAGAACAAACTTTGCAGCAGAGCCGAGAGCTTGGATTTATGCAAAGTATTTAGGTTCTTTATCTTTTGTACAAGTTAAACAACTTTAAAAGGAAGTTTCTTGTAAGCTCAAATAAGAAGATAGTGATACCATGTGAAGACTGGACTAAGCTCTCGATTATCATTTGATATCGAGTGCCTGAATCAGTATAAATACTGTGTCTATTTATTGTCTTTACTGCATTGATATTTAGAATTGTTAGAGAAAAATCATCACAGAAACAGAGATAAACTCAAAGAGTTAGAACTCTCTGTTATAAATTATCAACTGTCATCTGCAGACTACCTGAGTAATTTGCATAGAATAGTGGTCTGCAAAGAACTAGTATTCCGCATCAAAAGTTTGAATAAATTTTTGAAACAACCTATTCATCCCTCCCTCTAGGTTGAAACTTGAACCTTACACAACCCTCAGGACCAGAAGACACAAACAAGCACAACTGCAACATATTGAATTTGTGAACACTCTTAAAGTGGATGATGAATTGAAAAGATTGGTTGATAAACATGTCAGGGCAGCAACACTGGAAATTCATGATTACGTGTCCCGACTAACCACTGGCAAAGCACTAGGGGATAATGATGATGGTCATGATGAATCCTCATAGCCTGAAGATCCTAACAATGATGAAATCATTGAAGAAGTGGCCAGGGAAGGCATCTAGGAGCAACCTGCAGTAGAGTTTACATCACCAGAGCAACTAGCAGAAGAGCAACCAACAAAGAACAACCAACAACATCAGCAGAACCAATGAAGAGCAACCAACAAAGAACAACCAGCAACATCAGTAGAACCAATGAAGACAGGATCAACAATTGAAGAATCAACATCAACAATAGCAAAGTCAGCAGTAGCAGCAGAATGAGCAGAACAAGAAAGGACAATAGCAGCAGAGAGGTCAGAAAAAGAAAAATCAGCAGCAGAGGAATCAACAACAGACATTCCAGCATCACAAGGCACAAAAGAAGCAGAGGCCACCTTAGAGAAAAAGGAAGTAGACGATGAGCAAACTACTACATAGAAAGGGTTCACAGAGATCACAACGTTTGATCTTACTACAACATAAACAAAGGAGGTTGTCATAGTTGAAGCTGAGTCACCTCATATGACTTCTGCACTAAAGAAAGGGCAAACTGCAGATGACAGCACTTTCAAAGGGATAACTCTTGAAGAAATAAAGAAGCAGCTAATGAGTGACACCTTGAGAAGTCAGAAGCATAAGCATAACCAAGCTGTACCCTTTGAAACCTAGTATTTTCACCTCCTTTATCATTTGGACTAGTGCAGACCAAGACAGATTCATCTTCTGTTGGATTTCCACTAGGTTTATTATACAGTGGAACATCCAATATTCCCATTACACCCTAGACTGCATCCAGAAGTCTGAGACAAGCCTTAGAGGATATCGGGATGACACCAATACATAAAAAACCATCCTCAACTACCAGAACAATAGCTACTACTCCAGTTCCTACACCTCATTAGTCCTCTGTATCAAAGACAACAATGGAGTATAGATTGAGACAA
Organism: Drosera capensis; assembly: GCA_001925005.1. Classification (NCBI taxonomy): domain Eukaryota; kingdom Viridiplantae; phylum Streptophyta; class Magnoliopsida; order Caryophyllales; family Droseraceae; genus Drosera; species Drosera capensis. The sequence continues at coordinate 21,356 of LIEC01010627.1, forward strand.
TTGGATCAGGAGGTATATAACTTGAATCAATGGACAAAGGATGCTTTCGAGGATCTTCTTGACAAGCTAGAGCCAGTTGCAAACTTGCTAGAGTCCGAGAAGGAAACCAGGAATAAGTGCTTTGAAGAGTTCTATGACATTCTCACTGACATGGCTGAGGGACTTCTCAAACAAATTCAAAGAAGCACTGCTCTCAACCTCCAACAGTACAGGCTTAGTTCTTCCAATCTAATCAAGCAAAGAGGACCTTTGTACACTGCAAACTTCTCTAAAGACCACTCAAAGAAAAATAAAGGAACACATTCTCAACAATGTTAGAAGGCTCAGCTTGCTAGGAAACAAGCTTCAGCTTGAAATTGCCAAGGTCCGGACACCAAATGGATCAAAGAACTCATTCTTTTTTGTTGCCCCATCTTTTGTCCAGAGCTAAAACGAGTTATACGGCCGATAGCAAGAACCACTTTTTCAACCACTTCTGTACTAAAAGCCCTTCGAGCTGCAATCGAAGTCCTTATAGCAGCACTAAATACTAACAAAAAGGGGTGGGGGAAGGCAACAAAGAAAGGGAAAGAAGCAGCAAGGCCGTCTACAGAAGAGCTCAATAGAAAATCAACTACTACAGTAGAAGGGGAGAAGGCAGCAAAGCAAAGACCCCCATCAAGACAAGGATCTCAGGAGGAGTGAACCCTAAAAAGGGAGCCATCAGGGAAAATATCTCAAGGGGAGTAGCCCTAGGGGGAGAAAAGAAGGTAGCATAGCACATCTGTAGGTCAGCCTCATAAGCACAGTAGAGACATAATGAGCATCACAAGTAGGAATGATACATCCTTTGCTGCACTTTAATCTAAAAAATAGGATTAACTTTTTAAATAGTGTAATTAGATAGCAAGCTTGTAGTTTTACTTATGAGTTTTATTAGCATCAATTTAGGGGAAGATTAATATTAATGTGCAATCCCTCTAATTGTATAGAAATTGACAAACTTAGAAGTATTAACCATGATGTAGTTAGTGTGCTTAGACTGGTAATTAGTTAGTAATCTGCACCTAGGTTAGATGATGAAGAGCAGATGACCACAAATGGAGAGCATTATGGGCCACCAGATGTAGACTACTATAGGGAGATTTCAACAAGATAGCTAAGACATACATGGACAGTAAAAGACCTACAAATACTTCAGGATCTAGGATTAATTGTGTTGACAAGGGCCAACACAACAATGTAGACAAGGATGCAATAGTGTTGGGTGCAGATGAGGTTAAAGTAGTGACCGGAAGTAGATAAGGTCTCAATGGTACTTGATACATACTAAGTTATAGCAAACTGAGAGTAGTAGAGATGGTTGTTAATATTGAGGCAGAGGTCTGTGGATTAGTCAAATCGAAGATTTGAGGTATGGAGTGATAGTACGAGTATCAGAATACAGCTATGCTATCAACATAAGTGAAGGAGTCATATGTGTTATTAACAGGCACACTGCCAACATTAGTTCAAGTATAGTCATGGGTTCATTCCCTCAAACTATAAAAAGGGATCAAAGAGCACAACGAACAGTGTGTTGTTGAATGAAGAATTGAAAGTATAAAGTATGCAAAAGAAGTCTGAATTCAAACTATTCATAGTGAGCTGAATTGAGGAAGAATAGGAAAAAGAGGATTCACTAGTCTGCATTGAAGAACAGAAGTTGCACCAGAGTCTAGCAAATGATCAATGTAAAAGGTCTAGGTTCTTCACCTTTGACAAGTTTGCAAGGTCACCAAGGGAAGACTAGACTAACCTCTCATTTATCACTTGATAACGAGTGTCTAAACCAGTATAAATTTTATGTTCTTTAGTTTCTTTTCACTACTTGCATTTTTAAAACTATTAGAAACCAATCAAAACAATAAACAGAGACAAACTCTTAAAGTACAAATCTCTGCTGTAGACACCTTCGGTAGTTTGCAAAGATCATCAAGTGTATTTAAATCAAATATTTCACAAAGATCATCAGACACCTTTGGACTCCCTTATTGTTGTGGTCGTTGTTCCCCACATCAAGAGATCTCATAAACTTCAGGTTGACTTCTTTGTTATAAAAAATCTTCATAAAGTATTGAGATTATTGATTAGCACATTAAATCTCTCATAAAAACTGATTAGATTTTCATGAGGTCTCATTGACATTCAGTCATACTACTCCATAAGAACATCTTTCTTGTTCTCTCTAATCATATTTCTTCCTTCGTTCCTGAGAAATAGAGCATCCCAAGCTTCTTTGGCAGTGGTTCTATGAACGACTATCTTGAACATGTCATCATCAAGCGCTTTGAAGATTTGATTTATGGCCCTTCTATCGACTAGCACCAAAAATCAATCCTCCTTTTTCCAGAGAGACTTGGGTTTTTCCAATTTCCATAATGCATCGAGTGGATCTAATATCTTTGGTATGTAAGGCCCATCTGTGATTATACCATGTATCCTTTCATCTATTGAGTCTAGATATGCCCACATTCTTACTTGTCAAAGATTGAACTTGTCAAAAGAACAGACTAGTGGCTCGTCATTGTTAGGAAACTTGGGTAGCATTGGAGGAGCCATGTTTGCTTTACAAAATAAACTATTAGTAATTTCTTTACAGGGTTATATCAAAAGAAATGACATTTTCTTTCCAAAAATTGTTAAGTCTGAAAAGTCAGGCTTTGATACCAATTATAATTCCTATGGGTACAACCTGAAAAAAGGGAGGTGAATAGATTGTTTTAAAAACTTTTTCGATATAAGGCCATATTTGTAGGGTTATATCAAAAGAAATGACCTTTTTCTTTCAAAAAATTATTACGTCTGAAATGTTAGGCTTTGATACCAATTATAATTCCTAGAGGTACAACCTGAAAAAAGGGAGGAGATGAATAGATTGTTTTAAAACTTTTTCGATATAAGGCAGTAGAGTATTTAACTAGCATGCGCTAGTTGTTCTTGCAAACTACAAGATGCGTCTTTTGTGGTGACTTATGCTTTCAATGCTCATCTCTTTACACTCTTTGAATTATTGCAAAGAAAAGTAAGAGCATAAGATTTTAAACTGCTTTAGACATTCTGTAGGGTTTGAGTTTCAACCTAGAGGGGGGTGAATAGGTTGTATAAGACTTTAATAGTCTTTTTGAATCGGATTAACGATTCTGTGCAGACTTGTATAATATGCAGACTACTTAGGTAATCTGCAGATGAGGTTGTCTCGTATGCACTTGAGATTTTATGACTCTTTGAGTCGTTTATCTCTTTCTCAGCTGTTGTATTTTATCTGAGGCAATTCTAAGACAATATAATGAGAGCAGTAAATTTACACAATGTTTATACTGATTCAGACACTCGATATCAATTGATATTCGAGAGCTTAGTCTAGTCTTCCCTTGGTGATTAGTTTTGTCAACTCAAGAAGGAAATATCATTATCCTCTTGTTTATGCTTACAAGTAACTTCCTTTTGCAAGATCTCTGATCTTGTATAGGGAGCAGAGAACCTAGATCTTTGCACAGCTCTGAATCCTGAGCTCTACTCCAAGAGTTATTCTTCTATAGACTAGCGATATTCCTCACTGCTTTCACGGCTTAGCTTTCTTGAGTACTCGTTGAATCTATTTGATTGCTTTGCACTTTCTTGTACTCTTCAATCCTTTTTCAACAGCATTCTTTTTGTTAGCTAACCAAGCAAGCTTCACCGGTTCCTTTTTATAGGCTAAAGGAATGAACCTTATTTGTAGACAACTCACTGTTCCTGGAAGGTCACTTTCCCACTAGTGTTTGCCACCATCTCCTTTTCAACACTGGCATACCACTATCTCCAGGTTTTGTGCCGTTGCTAGTTGAACTTGAATCTTCACTCAACTGATTTCAAACTTCTGACCCCACACAGACAATCATCTTTACTACAATCCAATCTGCTGCAACATCTCGTCTACACACAGTCTCTGATGCAACATCTCGTCTGCACACAGTCTGATTCAGTTGTATGCCTTGCCATCGTGGTTTTCGTATACAAGATCAGTCCTCCTTGTGAAGCCTTCAACTCTTTTGTTGCTTGTACATATATTAGTTGTTCATCTAGAGTCCTCAAAGTAGTTTACACCAGGTGGTCTGCATCATGCTTCTGCATCTGCAACCATCTGCACTTGACTTCTAGACTTCACAATCTAACTATATTACAATTTATACATTTGAGTTTGTTACATCATTTTCTATATAATTGGAGGGATTGCACATTCCTATCAATATCCCCCTAAATTGATGTTAACAAAAACTCCTATGTAATACAACAAGCTTACTTTTATTTCTAACTTAAAAATTACAGTTTTGCTAATTGACACAGTGACATTAGAAAGAAATCAAAAGAATTACCTTTGATGCTCCTTTCCTCGTCTGCGTTGATAGCGCCTTTCTTCACTATCTTCCCTGTCGCGTCTTCTATGCCTTACTTCCTCCTGTTGTCTTGGGCGCTTAGGATCTCTCCCTTGTTCTTCTGAACTTTTCCTCTTTGTTGCAGAGGATTTCTCCTTCTCCCCCTGAGTAAAAGGTTGTTGTTCATTTGCATCTTGTCTCTGCTGCATTTCAGAAGGTTTTCCCCTTTTTTGTTAGCAGCTATTGCAGACGTTAAATTCTCAAGGGCAATGCGGATCCCCTTGAGTTGAGATTGATTATGGCGCTGGACAACTTGGAGCTTGGTCTCAAGAAGGCCAAACTTGATGTCATTGATGCACATATGCTCGTCAATGTTCTGTTGTGTCTTTTGCATTGTCTCATGTAGCTTGCGAAGTGCAACAGACTGCTGCTCTCTAAATTGATGAGAATTGGAGATTTGTGTTCTGTTTGTCTGGAGATTCAAGGACTTGGTCTCTTTTCTCTCTTGAGTGACTTCAGCGGAGAGTGTAGATAGCAGTTCACCAAAATATGCAAATGCTATTTGATGAGCTTCGTTTTCTACCTCTAGATGGTCTGCAATAGGTTCCATGGTCTCAACTAGATCCTTGAATGCAGTCCTGATCTAAGAGTGCATGCTCTAGATCTCCTAATCAAGCTGACATAGACGATATTGAGTAGTGTTCTTTGAGGGAGAGGAGGGAAGTCTGGGTTCCTGTACTGGAGGTGGTTGTACTGCTAAGACTTGAACTTCAGGACCCTCAAAGTCTTGTTGTAGGTTCTTTAGGGCCGAAGATATCAGTCTCTGGGTGGATGTACCACTATACATTGAGTCCAGGTAAGCAGAGAAGGCTCGAGAAGCTATATGTGCAAGTCCAAATGCACTAGGTGGAGTGAAGACAATTTCTTCAATGGCTCGCAAAGGAGTGATTTGAGGATCAGCTTGGTTGTCTGCAGCCGATTTGACCTGATGAATCTCATCATCTGGTAATGATAGTTTGAAGGACTGAATTTCATTATCTGAGAAATGTTCTTCCATGACAGAAAGCTCTTCTGTCATTTGAGCTTCATTATCATGGTCACTTTGTGCTGGATCTATGGCAAGACCGATTATGATCGGTGTTTCAGCAACCGATTCATCACTGGAGGGAGAAAATTCGTCTCCTTCATCATGCTCCTATGCTGCTTGTTCTTCTTGATTGTCAAGAGAGGGAGCAGCTTCTTTATCTGCAGCTAACATGGTCTCATCTGTAATGTGCATGGTCATGGTTTCATCTGCAGCGACCATTGTCTCATCTGCAGTTTCCTTGACCTCTTCTACAGTGTGTAATTTGTCATCTGCAGCCTTGGATGATGTTTGCAGTCCTTCATTAGCAACTTGATCAATGATGGCATCTTCATCATCATCAGACGCTGGTTGAGGATGATCACCTTCATCACCATCATTTCCATCATTACCTTTTGGTTGATTCTCGCTTAAGTCGGGTCTAGTTAGATATTCATAGACTTCATCAGTGGCAGCCTTGATATGCTTCTCCAGAATGCTCTTGAGTGCTGCTTGTATTTCTGGAGTATTGACGAACTCAATTTCTCTTAGAAGACAGTGCCTGAGCCTTTTTGTCTTCAGAGTTGAGTCTTTGAACTCAAGGGCTCCATTGATTAGGAAGTGAGCTTCCTTAGGTCTTGTTGCACGACTGACTTCCTTCTTCTAGAGTTCGACTAGTTGATGAATCTCCCCCTCAGTCATACCTGTTATATCACCACTCAGAGTCTGTGATTAGTCTGGATTTATTTGATACAGGGTTCTGTGATTAGTCTGGATTCATTTGATTAGTCTGGTCCTTGGGGGATCAGCTTAGGTTTTGAGGACCTAGTGAGCCTCTTCGTGACTTTTGCAGTGGTTGGTCCCTATGATGTAGTTGATACCACAGTTGTAGCTAGGGGTGCTGTTGTCAATTTTCCTAGCAGACCTTGTGTTGAGGTTGTTCTTGGTCGTTTAACAGGCAGTTTCTGTTGCGTTGAAAACTCTTGAATCAATTGTTCTGCTTGAAGCTTCTTTTGCAACTTCGCTTGTGTCCTTTCTGCAAGGAGTGGAGTGTCTGTCTTCTTCATCTGCAGTAGATGAGCCTCAACATCTTTGATGGTCATCATGACTGACACAATGATCTTCTCCAGAGACTTCTCTTGATTTGTGGTGATAGTTGTCGTCCATGCAGCAGTCGCAGTGCTTAGTTGAACATCTGCAACTTCTGTGATAGCTAATTTTTCTTCAGAAGTAGGAACAATAGCTGTTTTTATTGGATGCTCAACTGTAAGAGGTTGAATGGTTAAAGCTGGTGCAACAGAGGTATTGGATGGCTGCAAAGTAGACAACTATGCTTCAATTGCCCTTATTTCTGGCTTTTTGTAACCCTCTACAACTAGCCTTTGTCTGAATTCAGCTCTTGGTCCTACTCTTTCTTCTTAAAAGATGACATGTGCCTCCAATATCAGATTTTGGAGGTCTTCATTTACTCCAGTCTTCAGCAGCTGGATTGCCACGTTTGCATCATGAAGTACTGCAACTTCTGGTGCTTTTGGTGGTATTTTTGATGAAGAGGGTTCATGGATTTCTTCAGTACAGACTTCTGCAAATTGGATGTCAACCTCTACAATAGCAGTTGAGTAGTCTACAGGATGATCAGATTCAGTTTCCTCATCAGAGGATTGTACTACAAACTTCTTCCTTGTTGGCATCGGCTTCTTCATCTTCTGTTTTGCTGTAGTTTGCTTGACAGGTCTCTTTGCAAAGGAGGTCTGTCCTGTTATTGTGTGTTCTTTAACAGTTATCGCTTGCTAAACTTTTCTTTTCTTCTGCAAGGGCTTTTGTGGCTCATCTGTAGTCTTTTTCACGATTCCTGGAGGAGCTATGCCAATCTTCTTGACATCGATTTTCTTCCTTGGATTCTAAGGTTTGTCTTCTTTGTCGGATAGCTTCAGTTTTCTTTTAAAAAGAACAATGATTATTCTTCTGAACAGTGGAATTTTCGCCCTTACTGCTCTTGCAATCTGACATATGAGTAAACATGCCCAATTTATCCTTGTCTTTGTAAGGATGGCACACATAATCTCCTGTTTCTCGGAGGTGATTTGATCTGTGCTGAATTCTCTTGAAAGAACTGCTTTCTTGACGATGTCTTGTGTTCTTTTGAAAGAAATCACTTCATCGTCCGAATTCCTTCATTCAAGTTGTCTCTGCTCAGCATTGCCTTTCTTCCTTGCTTGACAGTTTCACTTGGAATGTAGTCATTCCCTTGAGATGGTAGATTGAAACAGTCCGCAAGGTCATCAGCAGTAATCTGGATTGTCACACCTCTTGCACATTTGCTGCAACTTGCGCCGTGTTGACAAACTCTAGAATTTCTTCTTCATAGATCGAACTTGTTTGTTCACACAGAGATTTGAGTCCACCTTCCTCAATCAGGTCGATTATGTCTTTGATTTCTTCTTGTTCGTCTTGAATTGAGTTGAAATCAAACACTGCTCCTGTTTGGATTTCAATCTTCTTTGAGGAACTCCTCTGTGATTCAGAGGATTTCTGGCTTTTCTTCGATGAGCTTGAGGTGTTGGCCATGTTTTTCGAAAGAGTTTTAAGGATTGACTCTAATTTGAGTAAGGTTAGGGTTTCGTGCAGTAGACTCGAAAAGAAAGAGAGAGAGAGAGTTTGTTTGAGTGCTTAGAGAGTGAGAAAGATTAGAGAGAAAAAGTGTTCTTCTTGTTAAAAACCATTGTTCTTGTACTCGCTGAAAATATGACCGCTGTCAGTGCCTTTTCTAGCCGTTATGCACTAATTTTTATTCATTAACCGTTATGCGTTATTTTAGGAAAGCAGTTATTTATCTTTCTTAATTTGATTTTGTTTCCTAAAATAGATGCAGTAGAGTTTTTCTTGACCCTAGTCTGCACTTGACTGCATTGATTTGGCAGTGGTGCAGAACAGTAAATTTGCTCTTCTGCAGTTTTCTTAAAAACTTGCCAGTCTGTATTCTACACTCTTAGTAGATCAGTTAAGCAATTTTTTACCATTCTTATTGTTTCAAATCAAGCATGCCCAATTCACCACGGAATTGAATGAACTTGTTCTCATCAAGAGGTTTTGTAAAAATGTCTGCAATCTATTTTTCTGTTGAAATATATTCTAGTTTGATATGACCCTTCTGCACATGATCCCTGATTCAATGATATCTGACATCAATGTGCTTGGTCCTCGAATGAAAAATTGGATTTTCTGAAATAGCAATTGTAGATGTGTTGTCACAAGGTATTGAAGTTTTTGAGAACGTTATACCATAATCTACAAGTTGTGACCTCATCCATAGGATTTGTGCAGCACAGCTTCCAGCAGCAATGTATTGAGCTTCTGCAGTAGAGGTGGATACAGTCGTCTGCTTCTTGCTGAACCATGATATCAACCTGGCTCCTATGAATTGTCATGAACCACTTATACTCTTCCTGTCAACTATGCATCCTGCAAAATCTGCATCTGAATAGCCTATAAGTGTAAAATCTGATTCTCTGAGATACCAAATGCCAAGATTTGGAGTTCCCTTGAGATATCTTAGAATTCTTTTCACTACTATATAGTGAGATTCTTTAGGATCTGATTGATATCTTGCACATACACATACTGCATATTGGATATCTGGTCTGCTTGTAGTAAGGTATAATAATGATACTATTATTTCTCTGTACAGGGTTTGATTTATTTTCTTTCCATGTTTACCTTTTTCTACTTTTATTGAAGTGCTCATAGGTGTTTTCATATGGCTAGCAGTATCCAATCCATACTTCTTAATTGTATTTTTCAAGTATTTGGATTGATTTATGAAGATTCCATGTTTTCGTTATTGTACTTGCAGTACTAGGAAATACTTTAGTTCTCCCATTAAACTCATTTGAAACTTGGATTTCATTAGTTCTGTAAATCTTTCACAAAGTTTATCGTTGGTGCATACGAAGATAATGTCATCAACATAGATTTGGACTAATAGTACATGCTCTTTATGCTTTTTCAGAAATAGGGTGGTATCTATTTTTCCTCTTTCAAATTTATTTTCACATAGGAATGTTAAGAGAGTTTCATACAAGCCCTAGGAGCTTGTTTTAATCCATACAGTGCTTTGTCTAGTCTATATACGTGCTCTGGATATTCATAGTCTTCAAATACAGGGGGCTGTTCAATATAGACTTCCTCTTGAAGTTTTCCATTTAGGAATGAACTTTTTACATCCATTTGATAGACTTTAAAACCTTGGTAAGCTGCATAGGCAAGGAACATTCTTATAGCTTCTAATCTTGCTACTGGAGCAAAGGTTTCATCAAAATCAATTCCTTCTTCCTTAGAATATCCTTTGCCAACTAGTCTAGCTTTATTTCTGATTACTGTTTCATTTTCATCAGATTTGTTTCTGAACACCCATTTACAGCCTATAACTGGGTAATTTTTAGCCCTTGGTGTAAGATACCATACCTCATTCCTTTCGAACTCATTTAGTCCTTGCATAGCATCTACCCAGTTTGGATCATTTAGTGCTTTGTTTACTGCCTTAGGTTCTATTTCTTATATAAAGCAGCTAGACAGGCATGCTGTATTTGTTGCTCTTCTTGTCTGAACAGATGCATGTTTATCTCCTATAATGTCATCTTGTGTGTGTGCCTTAATCCACCTTCCTTTGTCCTGTTCATTTAGTTCTACTTGTTCTTGAGATTGGTCTTTTATCTCTTTTGCGGTATTAATGACTTCTTCTGCAGCCTGTTCATTGCATACACATTCCTCATCAAATATATTTGCATTTCTCATGAATATTTCTTTTTCATCAAATGATATGTGAACTGATTCTTCAACAGTCTCTATTCGTTTGTTGTATACTCTAAATGCTTTACTGTTTGTTGAATATCCTAAGAAGGTTCCCTCATCTACCTTTGGATCAAATTTCTGTGGATAGTTTTTGTCATTGTTATGTATGTAACAGTTGCTTCCAAAGACATGAAAATACTTGACAGTTGGTGTCTTTCCTTTCCATAGTTCATATGGTGTTTTCTTATGAAGCTTATGAATTGTGCATCTATTTTGAATATAGCATGCTGTGTTTACAGCTTCTGCCCAAAAGCTTTTGGATAGATTTGCTT
>LIEC01010628.1:0-29391 GCA_001925005.1 Drosera capensis
AACTACCTTCTCTTTTTATGCCTTGACAAAATTCCTTCACTATAATCTCACTACAAATCAAATAGAGAACAATCTACAACGGCAGCAACAAGCAGCTCTATGCCGGAAAAGGGCAAGCGATGGAGGCGAAAACGAAGAGCACCGTGATAGGAGAACAGAACAAGAAGCCGAAAAAAGAGGCACGTGACTCATCTAGGGCTCAATCAACTGTGGCGACTCTGAGGCGACAAGCCATATGATCAATGACATTGATGAATTGTACAGAAAAAAATAGAACTCACATGATAAGTTGACATAAAAGCTTATGACCGCGCACAACATATTCACCCATCTCATTAGGCCGCCGTCTTGACTGGAACTCACAGATTGTGTGGGAAGTCGTTGATTTGGCTTTCTTCCAGAACTTCTTTTCCATCTATCTTGTAAGATATTCGTATGCGCATAACGAGGGATTTCTAGAAAGAGATTATATGTCACTAGCAGTCAAGCATACACTTAAATTGCAAATTTTTTATATGGACAAAAGACTCCAAAATCGAGCAAGGAAATACCTTTCCATTCTGGCTATTAATAACCCGCAATTTTTGAACAATGGAACCATTGCCGCTTGCCAAAAGAGTGTTGCTGCTGGCTGGATCTAAGTGCAACTGAAGAAACTGAGGATCCAAAAGAAAGAATGCAGTAACATATGATCACTTAAAGATGCATGGTTTCTAGCTGTTGGGTTCCGAAAAGATGGAGTAAAGAACATAGTGAAATAAAAAGGATTAGAGTCTGCAATATTACCTTGGGAACCGCAGCTTGGAATACGAAGTCACTGTAAACGCTCTCAGATAAATTTGTGAAAGTCGCAGTGATTGATGTGGTTTGTGGGCTTCCAGGGAACTTTAAGAAGTCAAATCTTAACTTTAGGGAGCTGCTCTCGTATGCAGTTACAGATGGGAATTGAGAACCATTATTGTCTGCAAAGTTGAAACAGAAATCAGCACTTGGGAGCACCTTGACATGTGAATCGCAATACAGAAGAGCACATACCAGGTGCTGGCGGGGTCGCGGCCAAGCCATCTAGTAAATCAAGTACTGGTGAAGCTCCACCTATAGAAGGTACTTGAGCCAAACCAGAAGAAAGTGAGGTTAATGTGTCTGGTTTCGTGACTGGAGCCTTGGTTTCCTGACCCAGTGAGAGAATACCAATATCTGGAGCCACATCGGCAGCAGGAGGGTTCCCTATTGAAAGAAGATCCAATAGGACATCTGTTCCAGTTTTTTGATTCTGAGTGCCTAATATTGATAAGGAATAGCATCCACCGTTATTCGCTCATATATGGATCAATTCATCCAATATGTCTAATCAACATATGTAAACATCCAGCACCAAAAAACAGCTCAAAAGCAAGTTATGTAGCATGCCGTCAGTACACATCTCTATAGTTATGGTACCACAATTCATCATCCATACTCCGTCTCCTGCCTTTTCTTTATTTTTCTTTTGTATACGAGATAAGAAGACATGCCAAGAACTTCAAGGATTCAGTGTTCAGAGAACTAACCTGTTTGTGATGGCGCTGGTGACAAATCAACGCCAAGATCATGAAGAAAGTTAGAGCCAGAAGAGCTAGGTACAGGAACATCATCAGAACTTAAATCGAGTAAATCAACGAGCGGAGCTGCTGCGGGTTTAGCAACCCCATTAGGCAGATTAACTGTGGGTCCATTGGAGTTCGAAACTGATTGTTGCAAAGAGCCAGCTCTCTTTCCACCATATGTTGCTTCATCCAAAACTACCATCCTCTCCAACAGTGTGGATCTGCAAGTTCAATTCAGAAATCAGTGTGAACTACCACATCTTAATTTATACAGGTTGACCGATTCCAAAATAAAATTGAATAAGAGTGAAAAATACAACTGATGAGAAAACCAAGTTCGAAAATGCTGGAAAATAGAACAAAAGACTTAGAACCCTCGGCAACCAACCTTATATTCTGGTGCTTCTCAATAATTGAGTTAAACTCGATGGACCTCTGTTGCAGCTCAAGCACCAGGTTTCCTTTATATTGAGCAATAATGTCCTTCACCCTTCTACAAACCACGCATGATGAAAAGAAAGAATAAAGATCAGACAGCAATTTTTTGTATAAAATGATATTCACAATAAAAAAAAAATCAGTAACAATCTTGATACAACTTTAAATTCTGCAAGTGACAGAAAGATCTGGAATTTTGATACACAGAATAGACATGATGCCCTCCCTATACACGTGAGTAGAAGGACAGGAAATTCCAAATAGCAACAGTTGTCGCCTGACTGTACCCACATCCAAGAACAACACCTCACAAATCGGACCGAAATGATTAATTTGCTTTAATGACAAAATTAATGTGGCAACGCTTTAGATGCACTCTGCTGAGCATCCACAATAATATCACATGCTATATTATAAACCATCTACTTTCAGTTGACTCTTCATAAAACTCCAAATTCGTGTCGATGCTCAACACCCAGAAACCCACACCAATAAGAGGATTAATTGAATTGGAAAGAGCAAGTTTGCATGCTTACTGTGAACAAGCAGGAAAGCGTGAAGAGAGCTTCAATAAAGCAATCAAACACATAGCTAGAGTAGTGAGATCAGGGTTATGACGTTTAATAGCAGTCTGGATCACATCCACAGCATCAGATTCTGTGACCTGCATATGTAAACCAAACAAAATATAATTACCAACAAATGCAGATAAGATCAAGACAATGTTACCTGAGATCTATTCAAACAAGCATAAACTCACTGTCATTGGGACCTCAATGTCAAGCATCCCAACATTATGGACCAACATGTCACTATATTCTCCAATGCACCATACAGCTACTTTCACGAGAGTTTCCTGAAATCAGGAAAGAGCAACTAGCAATTACTTTTTTCATCTGATTAATTTTCTTGAAAGGAATAGCAAAACTTTCAAGATTATTGAAACATGAACAAGAGAAAAATTATACCTGATCTGTTGATGATTGTACAGTTCTGTACAATGACCTAACTGCATATCCATGAAGCTCAGGAGCATTCGTTATCTTCACCACGAGAGCGTGCCATACTTCATCTTTGACAAAATTTCCAGCCTACTAAGCAAGGAAAAAGGATCAGTACTTCAAGGGAAATGCAGGAAACTTAAGGCCATGGTTCTAAAAGGCGGATAGCGGATTTCGAATAGTTCATAATGGAACATAGCGGATAGCAAATGATAGATCGGGTCTATGACCGAATATCGTATTTCCTTAAATAAAAGTTCAGATGTTTCAAAAATCAAAATTATAAAACTCATTAATAAATTATTCTTCCAAAATACAAGCATGAGAGTTCATTCAATGATCAAAACTCAAACAATCGACAACTGCAAGTCTTCTTTCACATCTGGATTAAATGTAAAGGCTCCTCCAACTTCAGTATGGTAGTCAACATCTGCTTGCAACCTTGTACCATACATAGTGGAAAGCAAATAGGGGTTGAAGATCAAACAAACGATAAACACAATTATGGCATAATTTTTATATACCAACCATTTGGAAAATAAAAACTAATTTATAAAGTGAGGTTAATCCACCCTTTTTTTAACAAGGTTGGATGTATCCACCTGTCTAAAAAAAAAAATCAATTTAAAACTTCATTTCAAAGAAACTTAAATATCGATGATGTTTGAAAATAGCATATATCGGGCCGATATTGCGGGTCAAAGGGGTTAGGGGTCCAAAAATGATTTTCGGCCGCTATGAACGATATTTAGAACAATGCTCAAGGCACTAAACAAACAGAATAAATGGCAACACAAGCTAAAGTTTTGGATCTAAAAAAAGTACACAGGGTCATGCAAATAACTACATAACAAGCTTGCCTCTTTCTTTCTTTCTTTCTTTTTTGTGTGTGTGTGTGTGTGTGTGTGTGTGTATGTAAAACTGAGCACTTTAGCATACAGAGCACGAAGAATCTAGGCATACCTCAGAAAGCACTCGTATCATTTGATCAATATACCAGATCTTCTCTGGAGAAAACCTATAGCACAAAACATATATGTTAGTTTACATAGATATGACTTGAAACCCATTAATGTGCATGGCGTGAAGTGACTGGTAAGAAGCTGGAGTTCAGCAAGTGATAGATCTCATTTCTATACATAACAAGTCACAAAACGGTCCATCCATCGAACAGAATAGTCACAAAAGATAACCCAGAATTTCATTTATACTGTCGGTCCCTCGAAATGAGAAACATTTCAGTTACTGGTGCGCTAAGGAGAAGAAGTGTACACAGTGCCCAAACATCAGTCTCAGACTTCTAATTACAATCAATAAAACTAATAATCCCTCTGTCCCAAATAAATTGCGATGATACGTACTTCGATACGTTCCATTCTTATTTTTAATGATGTCAGAGAAACTTTAAGCTGGCTCAGAATTAAAGTTCACAACTTAATCTATCATTAGTATCTCACATTAATTTTGTAAGAAACAACGTTTGATCATGTTAAATTAAACCTCGAAATGAGTGTCATCGTAATTTATTTGGGACAGACGGAGTATTATTTATGAGTAGAAGTATACAAAGCGAAAAAATAGATGAGGATGGCTATATGGGTCAGGATGTTTGAACTCACTTCTCAACAATAGAACAGATTTTTGCAGTTAAATCTCCCTTGAAATCATGCTCGCTCATTTCCAGGTAGTCAATGAGCTCTATTGTCGAAGCCTTTACATTGCTCTCATTGACCAGAAGATAAACAAGTTCGAGGGCTCTTTTTCTTATAGAAGCATCTGAATCCTGAAGAGCCAAAAAGATATCAGAGTCTTCAGAAAGTCACATTTGCGTTGCTAATGGTGAGCTAACACATGGAGATCAGCATTCACATCAAAATAACAGCAAGCAACAATCCATAGCAGGAAAAAGTCTTTTTAGTGAACAACTGAGTAATGGCGGGGTATCAAAGAAAAACTGCAGCTTCAGGCCTTCAACACCCAGAATTCACACACAAGGCCAGGGGAAAAAAGAAAGAAAGAAACTGAAAGAGCCCTTGAAGGATAAAAAAAACCAAACATATCTGAAACTCTTTCTTTTTTTCCTTTTTAATTGAGTTTTATAAAACAACAGTAGCAAAAGCCATTCCCATGAAGAACAGAGGTAAGAGAAGACAACAATCTTACCCTCGTTGCTAAAGCCAAAGAGGCCAATGTTATAATACAAGAAGTACATAATTATCAAGGTGAGTCTGTAATATTACAATTCAGAGAGTCAGAGACATTTATATTACAATTCAGAATCGACCACATTAGTCCTCCCATTTTCATCTGAATGTACAGGTATATAAACCCATAATTTTCGAAGGAAAATGCTTTTGTGCTGCAAACCATCAACACATCATTTTGAGTTGTGTTTTTGGCATGGGTTGTGTTTGTGATACTTGATAAATCAACCTAATAAAAAAAAAACACTGAAGCAAGAAATTTCGAATCATAAGGAATTATGTGGTTTTCTCTTGATAAAAATTTGCTTTTGTGATATAGGTTGTGATAAATATGATAATTTTCATCTCCTTTATTATTTTTCCTTAATCATCTTATTTGTTGAACAATTATAAAGGGAAAAGAAAACAAAAATGACAAAAAACATAACTCAAAATGATGTTTTGATGGTTTGAAGCAGCTCCTTAACTACCCCTTAACTACCTTTTGCAGCACAAAAGCATTACCCATTTACGAAAATCAACAAAATGAGCACCAGTGGTACCTTTACACATTCCAAGATGGTTGCTCTGTGCCTCTGCACTGCTTGAGAGTCAACTGTGATAGCCTTCATCAACATATTTAGTGCAACGTATCTGGAAAAGTAAAAAAGTTCAGTCACTGTAAACCTGCATCAGATAAGAAGCTAGAAAACAACAATCAAAGAGAAGGGACGTAGACACTAATATGAGCCGAAGATACAAATAGGAAAACGAACGAAAAGAAAAATTAATACCTGATGTTATTGTCCCTGTTGGATAAGAATCTTCCTAAAATATTGATGGCAAGAACACGCAAGCCACTATTGTCTTCAATCGTCATGATAGTTTCAACACATTCATAGAGAATAGCATTCCCCGCATTTTTATTGGACTCAGTTTTTGTTGCCACCTGCATAGAGTAGAACGTCAAGAAGCCTGATCAGACAAAGTTACAAGACAAACTATGCATTATACACAGAGAATGATCGTCGAATTAACGCCTTGTACAATAGGTTGTTTTGAGCAACACAAACTACATATCAATAGTGATGGTTCTTTTCCAGAATGTTTCTACTTTATAGTTCCCTTGCTTTTAGCACGCATATTTGTGACCAAAGTTACCAGATCCTAAGACCCCGATATTCCGCAGACCAGGTACCATGGAACATGAGGGGTATAAAGATAAACAAAATGATTTGACAACAAAGCCACATTCAAAACCTCACATAGAACGGGTTATCCAAAACTAGAAAGATAATAGGAATGGAAAACCAAACCTGTGCAAGGATGTCAATCATGCATTCGCTAGCCTCTGCATCTCCTTGGCCCAAGATACGTAATAATTTTAGCAATCTGATATGAAGGAAAGGATCGGTAATCCCAGCAATGTCATATTCTGGTGCATACGGCCTGTTCATAAGCTCCTTTAGAACTCTGACCAAACCATCTATGCATTTCTACGAACATGGAAAAAGTGGTTTGGTAGTCAATGAGGGAAAAAAAGTAATGACAAGAGCTTCGAGACATTCTGACATTATTGAAATATGTTTGGTTTATACTGAATGTTCTTGAGACAAAGTGAACCAGGATATCCCTAAAGACAACGACATCTAATACCAAACAACAAAATACCAACAAGCAACGGGAAGAAGATGTATTTTGATAGTTTCATGTCGAAAGCTACCTTTCGAAAATAGTCAAGGGCATCTTCACTAACTTTACAAAGTTCTGTACAAAGCTGCACTCCAGACAGCAAGACTCCATGGTGTTTTTCTTTCAACAGAGAAGCAGCAGGATTGATGAAGTTCTCAGCCAGGTCTGGTACTTTCTTTATAATCCGTATACAGCACAGTGCTGCCTATTAAAAAAAATAAAAAAATAATAATGAGCACGAGTACTTGAAGAAACAACGTAGTACACAAGTATTTGAATTTATAAATTGCATTCATCAGGAGAACCTCCAATAAAAACTCCAAGGCTAAATCAAGAAGGCTTACTTTCTTCCGGACATTTGGATCTCTAAATTGAATCAATCTTTCAACTTCTGGTGCGAGGTCCCGGGCCATTTCTGCTGAACAAATATTGCCAAGGGCGCAAAGAGCAAGCCCCACTATATACTGGTTTGTGTGATTTAGATCTCTGATAAAATGTTAAGGATGCTACTCTTTTTTCTCAGTAACAATTTTGTTAATAAGTGGTGCATCAGAATAATAAAATACAAGTGAAAACACCTCACTGAGAATGTAGGTAAAATTAGGATACTGTTTCAAAGAATTGGTCACAAGCATCAGAACTTCTTGTCTTTCATCTAGAAGCAGCATAAGACCAAGATATCCTATCCTCTTTTCTGGAAATCCCGGAGATGCAATCAATTTCAAGCATTCCATTTGACCAAAATGGGTCGGATAGCCAAGCATGTGAATGAACATGAGCTTTGCCAAGTTACGATGCCTATAGTCTGGATCATTTTCTGTTATTGCAGTGCGAATAGCAGCACTCTCTTTTCTAACGACTGCTCGCTCTTCTGCAGCTGTTTTACAAGCACGTATAGCCCGAATCATGTCCCTACAGAAGGAAAAGAGGTAGAAGATAAAAAGCTGGGCCATGGAAGGAAAATGGAAAAGAGATAATAGAGCTTGGAGACACTGAACAAAGAATGTTATCATGACAAAGACAGGTAGTACATAGTGAATCAAAATATTTATAGATAGAAGAAGATATAGAAGAATGTCTAGAAGCCAGATTAGTTAATAAATGCCATCAATCTCGACCCTGCCAACAGTGATCCATGAAAAATGCCAATAATGACTGAATTTTCATTTCAATGGTGAGGAATCCTCCTATTTAATTTTGCTGCTGATCATAATTTTGCTAACCATATAATTGTATCCGTAATCCATAAACTGTATCACAGTGTAAGAAATGCATGATCCTACTTAATATTCCATGAATCCATGATTGAAATAACATAAAACTTCTTAGAGATTCAATTTTTTCACAGGAATAAGGTAGATAGAAGCAGTCATCTGCTTTCTTCCATTACTCTTTGTTCGTAATAGGGGAAACAAGTAACGACGACTCTCCTAAGAAAGAATCTAGCAAATGATCCATCCGCTCTCCTCTCAAAATGATCTGTGAACCTAGCAAGAGATTCCTACTCATGGCTATTTCCTTTCACAAACCCTACTTTTTTCTAAGATAGCACAACCTGTGAGTGTAATTCAGAACGATGCTCCTAGCCTCCTACCTGTTCCCTCAAACCTAATCACTCTCTCACCTTATCACAAAAAATGAAATGGTCTCTCAACTCAAACAATGAACTAGATTCGAGGATCATATCCTGTTATCCATCCTAGCACTTCACTATTACGTAATTGGTGAGTTGCAACAAACACCTAAAAAAACCACACATCAGGGGAGAGAGGATTTTTCCTATAATACCCACAAATCTCCCACATTAGTTCCATTGTTGAACTCTAACTTTCATATATTCTTTACCTGCCGAAACACAACACCAGAACTAAAGTGAACCACAATGACCTAGAAACACGAGAACTCTAATCAAGGCACATTTGTACGCATTGGACCCGAAATGAAACCTCATTAGCAATCGAAAATGGGAGCTGGTGAGTATGACTTAGCTATCCATGCTGCTATACCAATCACAAACATTATTTCATATTCAGCTAACCCCATTAACCGATCAAAATCACAGCAACTGCAGCAGCCTGGATCCCTCACCAGACTCCCTCAACACATTGCACACTCAACCATTTCAACACACCAAACAAAACAAAATCCATCCCTCATCAATGCGATCGCATCGATAATCAACAATCAAGCTATAACCACAACAAATTCCATTCACTGAAAAAGAAACTGAATCCAACACTCGATCTCACGACAAAGACGAAGATCCAGAGACAGTGATCGATCACACTCACCGCAACCGTGTCCCCGATGAAAACGGATTCATGATGGATCGAGCTAGCTGTGATCTGAATCAGATCGATCGAGCACAGGCAAAACGGAACTGAAGATGCAGAACCGGAATCGGATTGCTTCAATGAAGATCGAGATTCAGTGGATTCGAAAACTGATAAGTAGATCGACGGAGATGATGAATGATGACGATGAGGAGCAGGAGAATCTGTTGATTCTAAAGCGACAGAGACTGTATTTGGGTTTTCAAATTAACCTACGCAGTCAAAATAAATACAACGAATTTAATGATTTATTAAGATAAATTTTTATTAAAATTATCAAATATTATTTTTTATAAAATTATCGTGAAATATTAATGAGATTTAATTTATATGTTTAGATTCTGTGACAATGAGATATTTTTATAATATCGTTATAACGAATAAAAAACCTCCTCAAATTACATATTAAATAATATAAAAATAATATTATATCTATTACGAGATAAAAAAAATACTACTCATAAAAATGATAAAAGTTGTGATTTAATTCAGTGACAGACCTAGGATTTCTCTGAGTAGGGGCTACTCAAAGAGATCAAAGAACATAAATCAATATATATTATAAATTTAAAGAAACACTTAATGATATGTCATCTCATGATGCATCATGATATGCTACGTTATAATATGTTATGACATTATATATCAATTAATTCACTTATAGATTCAGTAGTATTTTTATTTTATTATATTTAATAATCATCAATAATTATGAAATTGAAAAGAAAAATACTTTTTATATTTCCTCTTTATATTTCATTGATATTATTAAACCCTTCATATATGTCATAAAAAAATATGTATTTGGATTTTTATCGTTAATGTTTTATTACTATAAAACAATACGATTGAAAATATTTTAATATAAAAAGTGAACTTTTTTGTCAAAATGAAAAAAAAAAGTCAAAATGTTTTTATATCATTCAATGGAATAACTTGATTTTTACTTCTTTTTTTTTTTTTTAAGTAAGAGTTCATTTCATTTCATAAGATAATAAACAGTCTGTTTACATTGCATTTTCTATAGGATTACACCCCTATCAAACAAGAACACACAACAAATAGAAATCAAAACAAAGCTATATTATATCTTTGTTTAACTTCAAAATGGTGTCAAGCCCGTCTCTTCTTGTAATAACTTTATTTGATTAATTCATGAAGTGATATAATTAATTTGATAAATTAATTTCTGTTAAGAAGAAACAACCGAGTAGACTTAAGGTTAAGAAGTGATTTCAAGGATCTCATTGGATGGTATGTGGGAATATCATGATAATTTTCGCATAGATTATATCATAGATTATATATCTCAATCGTTGTTTTAACACTCAACACACGATATATCGAGACACACGGTTCCCTCTTCCCAACAAAAATACATGCCATATAGACAGAGTTTATACATGGTATCTCATGCCTACCTCGAGGCTTGTTGCATGAGGTACTGATACAGGGTATGCAACTTCCCTGCAGTTGCGACTCAAGAAATCATAAAAGGAGTTGACTGCGAGTTTCTTAATCACATTGGACCCTCGTTTCGCACGAACATGAGCATGTCCTACTATATACGCCATACCTGCTTCTCGTGCTTCCATCAGATCTTCGAGCTCCTGTTTCGCATCCTCGCCTATCCTCGGAGACTCAGGCACAACAAACCTCACCCTTTTCCGTGGCTGGGTCACATGAGGAGAGACCATCTCTTTTAGCTCCTTTAGGCCCGAGGCGCCACGGACCTCAAAATCATAATCCATGAGATCGTCACACATTACAATCCCATCCACATGGGTAGATGGCGTCCCAACAACGGTCATCTTCTCCTCATCCTTTCCCGGGATGCCCTGGAATCCCATTGTACGGATGAACTCCGCTATGCTACAAACAAGGTCTTTCTCGAACTCTGTATCGTCCTTGTGAAAGTCGCGGTAACCATATCTTACAATGCAGCGATATAGCCGGAACTCTTTTGGGCCGATACGACCCACAAGGAACCGCTCCTCAGGCTTGATGTGTGGAACTGGCAAGGATTTGACACAAAGGAACACCAGGACCTGGTGAAATGCAGGAAGATTGGTGACAAAATGAGAGAAGATAGCCGGGATACCAGAAACCAGCTCGGTATGGATAAGGCCGATGCCACGGACACGTACGATGCCAAGGCTTGAACCAAGACTCAGTAACCAGTTGATGGACACCTTGTTTTGAATATCAAACTCGTACTTCTTGAGGGTGCCATAGTGCCACACATACATGATAGTGAAGAAGAAGAAAGAGAGGGCGACTGGGAACCATGCTCCTTCGGTGAACTTGATGAGAGACGCCGAGAAGTAGAGAGCTTCAATGGTGCCGAAAAACAAGACAAAACCAATTGCGAGGAATATGCTACGGTGCCAACATAGAACAATGACTAGCGACATTAGGCAGGTTGTGACCAGCATGACGGTGATAACAGCAAGACCTGTATAAACCCAGCAAAACATCAGCCAATTAGAACTGAAAGAAAAATATCTGATCTACTTCATGTTAGCTGAGAACAACACTAATTGAAATGTGCCATAAACATGCTAGAAGCTCATACATTTACCACATATGTCATGTATCATTTGATGCTATACTTTTACGAAACGGGTCGGGCCGTACCTGATGCATTGCCCAGGTGTTTTGTGTCTCTGAAACCAATGGTGACAGCCAAACACAAGAACATCAGAATCCAGTTGATCTCAGGAATGTAAATCTGGCCATGTATTTTGGTTGAAGTGTGCACTATCTTCACTCTAGGGAAGCAGCCAAGAGCATGGCATTGCTTGATGATGGAAAAGGTGCCGGTGATTATCGCTTGGCTTCCCACCACAGCCGCAAGAATAGCAATCACGGAAACAGGCCATCTCAACTTCTCTGTCAAAGTTTTCATGTCCGTTAGTTTCCGATTCAAAGATATCACAAAAGTTAAACTGAAGGACCCAATTGATGTATGTTTACCTGGTACAGAGACGTAGAATCCGATTGTGAAGTCATTGGAGATAACATGGTGCTGAGATAGGTAGGCAGCTTGCCCCATGTATGCAAGAACCAAGGCTGGGTATACTACAACAGTAAAAGCAGCCTGCAGAGGAGAGGTAACAAGTTGCATTCAGCACTTCAACCCTCAATGACAGTGAAGAATCACAGGCAAGATATATTAGGTGGAACTCATCATAAGAACTCCTATCATGTTTTGAAGACCCAAGGGATCAGGAAAGTGAAGCATTGCTGTCAAAAGTGAGCCGAGCGTTTGATTGATTACTAGCTGACACCTTTAGCTAGGTTAAAAATGCTTACAAATGATTGATGGCTCTAATACAGGGATCACTTTCATTTCTAATATAAGCTCAGGTGTATGTGCAGGTGTGCCTTGTAACAGGCACCACTGTTTTTTTCTTTTTCTTTCCCAAAGAGGTTAGAAGCAATGGTCAATGCCACCAATCACTCATCTCAACTAAATGGTACATAAACCGGTCAAAACCAGCTAACAAAGCATAGGTAAAATGTCTGCCAAGCGCTGAAAGGAGGCTTTGGCCTTTATGGGCCTTTGCACCAACGGCAAGCGTGCGATGAAAGCATACCTGGATTGATAGCTGAGAAAAATGTCCAAGGTCCGCGAACATAGCTTCTGAACCTGCATGAGAACATGGAAGGTCAATATTTTAAAAGGTGGTGAAACATCTTCTGTTTTAAGGCTATCGATATTCAAGACCATGACAATTACCTGTTATGCAAAGTAAAATACCACCTAAGGACATCCAGCCTCCTTTTTGCGTTTTCTTCAGAAATTTGTACATATAGACTGGAGAAAGCGCGCGGTAGATGTGAGGGTTCCAATGAATGATATTATATAAGCCAATGGAGCTTATGGAGAAAAGCCAGGTCACGATGATGGGAGCAAATAAGAAGCCAACTTTGTGAGTACCAAAATGCTGAAGTGAGAATAAGCCTATCAGGATGACACATGCAATTGGAACTTCCACATCTGCAATAGCAGAATCGGGCTTAGGAAGAAAAAACGCGACACAGAAACAGAGTTCTTGCATAGTAAACACTTATTTCTTATCCACGCTGTCAGTATCAAAGATCGCACACAAATATCATAGTAAGACCTTTTCATAACATTTACGAACAGATAGAAGTTCAAGATTGCAAAAAAAAAAATTCCCCGATCTTTCTTTTCCAAGTGGAGGTAGGGGCAGCATTTTACACCAATTGGAACTCTGACTTGGTCCCCAATGATCTAGGCAATGGATCTGGCATCTGCTATCTGCCAAGATTCTCGAAATGAAGCTGTGGCCACCTAAATGTCAATCTTCATATAGCAGCTATTCGTTGAATCGTTTCTAATGGGAACTATGTATCCTGAAGTGCTTTTAATCGACTTCAAAGTCCTAACGAGTGATTTCCTATATTACTTGTACTAAAGCATGGTCTCTGACTCTCCGGCAACTGATTCAATTTAAGATATTGAGCTCATCCTTTACTCCCAAACCTGAAGCAAATCTCGTCTTTCATACGATGACTAAACCTCATTATAATCTCACAACTACCGAAGCATAACTCAACTTTCAAATGACGAGTAACCCCTTCAAAATCACCCAAAATACCACAATATACCTGCTACCTTAACATGCCACCCTAAACATAGCTTTATTCTCTACAGAAATCAGTTCAACAGAAAAAATGCAATGAGATACCATTAGCATCCAGGGACTCCCAGAAAAAACCAAACACCGCGTCTATGAACAATAATTGCACAAAAGGATGGATTCAAAGCAGAGGTAGTATCCAAAATGATGATAGTTGATCATAACAAACGAATGGTCCAACAAGATGCCAGATGACAAGTAGCTAAACAGCCAACAGATAAAAAGATAAAGGATTCTTACACTTGTGATGCTCTTTTGCCATAGAAAGCTCCAAACCCGACACTGCCGAGAAAACTACACATAAAACAGGCAAAAAAAAAAGGAAAAAGAAAAAAAAAGATAAGCAATCATGTACTTGGTAAAACTCAAATCAACCACTTAGATGAAAAAGTTCATGAATCAAACATATACCAGATATAGCAGGGGTCAGGACACCATCTCCTATGACCATACAAGTCCCAATCAGAGCCAACACAAGCAAAAACTTCTGTAGAACCCTATGCTTCTCCAAGGTAGACTTCAATCCTGATCCGAAACTATCCTCAATGGGGTTCATAACCACGTCCTTCTTGTAATCCGATAACTCTTCATCGGTTGATTGGGAATTAGGTATCGCGTTGAGACGAGCGTGTCTACAGAGCAACGAATACAACGCGAATGTGCCTCCTTCGCCATCATCATCAGCTCTAAGAACTATCAACACATACTTGAGTAGAGGGATCAACGTGAGAGTCCAAAACACAAAACTCAATACCCCATAGATCTCCTCATTGGTCTCAGAATGCTGAATATCCTCAGCAAATGCACTCTTGTATACATATAAAGGTGATGTGCTCAAATCTCCATAGACAACTCCCAAGCTCTGATATGCCAAAATCAAAACTGTCCTCCATGATTCTCTCTGCACCAAACCCACAACCATTTTGTTAACCCTTTTCCAAAAAACATCAACACTAATGTTAAAAAAAATTACAATCATCATCAAAACTAAAAATTGATGAGTACCCAATTTACCTTTCCTAGTCTATGACAATACCCAGATTCAGGATCCATTACAAACCTCCTCAATCCACCCCAAAACACATAATTTCCTCAAAAACCCTGCCTTGATATCACCGATTCCCCTTCGACTTTCTCAAATCCAACAATGACCCATTTCAATAACCACAACACCCAGTTCAGAACTCTTCACACACAGTACAATAACTGCAAGTATCTGGATTGTTCTTCAGTTTTGAATGAGCTAACAACAATGGAGATGGAGAAAAGGAACCCTAGAAAGGAGGATTGTGGAGATGGGGCTTTTGAAAAGAGGTGGTTTTGTTGGGAGCAAAGTGGGAAAGAGGGGTTGGTTGAGGAGCCGGGGAATATCAGAGGAGGAGTTTCAAGATGCAAGAGAGGGAGTTGCGGGAGAGAATAGTTTATTGTGAGACTGGTGTGGGGATTTTGCCTTTGTTTTGTTCATTCAATGTGTGTTATGTGTGGGTTGTTGGTAACAATTTTATGATACGCTTATCCTAATGATAAAAAGATAAAATGACGGTGTAATAAAAACATGTATTTTTGGTCTCATCTTGTAATTACGTGTATATAAATTATTTACGAGATAATTAAATATCATTTTATGTAATTTTTTTGTAAAATATTAATTATAATTTAAATTATGTATTTTAATACTGTGTTAGTGACGTAATTTTTTTACGTTATTAAGACGATCAACGAATCTTCTTAAAATACATATTGAATAACGCAATGATGATATAACGTTATACTCATCCGTCTTAAAATAAATAAAATATTTTTTTTTTGGATGTCCCATTATAATTATAACATAAGTTTTATCTAAAAAAATATAAAATCAATCAAATTTAATTACAGTATATCTATTATCTCCTCTCACAACTAATACAGTAAATCTCATTATCGTTAAAAAATTATTCTTTATTCATCAAATTCTATAAAAATTCAATATATATATAAAGACAAGAAAGTATTTTTTTTTCGGAAGAAAATATTTTTATGAAATGAAGGAGTAGTTTCAAGTGAAAATCAAGAGACAGTCTGCATCTGATAGTGTATCGGGCTGAAGGAACAAGTGTTTGGTTCAAAACTTGTTTCAGACTTTTAATCCTAAGCTGTTAAGCTATTGAACTGGCCATTTGTGTCTTCAGAACAAATCCTACATGCAAAAGACTAATTGAAGCAGTTAATCGGGCACTACTGTTACACCAACAACGCTAGATAAAGACTATTTATAATCATCATCGTCGTCGTGGTTTTCTTTTTGTCCAATCAGTGGACGAACTTGTACTCTCATATACACTTGGCTTTGCACTTGACCCATCGGATAAAGGTGTTTCAAATGGCGAAGTTAGGCCAAAAGAGATACTATCGTCTATGGCAAATAATTGCAATAAAACAGCTCTCTTCTTGTTTTTTTTTGCTTGTTGATTTGCTTCATTCGGGGGCATTTATGATTTGGCCTCAGACCTGAGTTTTATTCATTCAAGGAGAAGAACCAACCATCGCGGTGCTCCTTATTATCTTGTACAATTGTAACGTTTTCGTTATACGATCGTCATCTATAATTGTTTTTTAATTATACTGAAAATTACGAAAATCTAAAATGATAGACTATTAGAAAAAAATACACCTTATTAATAAAGATATGCTTTCAAACTATTTAAATTTTTTCTTGAGATATTACATTTATCTTCCAAAGATATCTACTCTCTTTGTCCTCATCTTGTTACGAATGTTGATCATATTAGATAACCATAAATGAAAAACTGAAAACACAAGAAAAAGATTAATTTACTATTCTTTTCGTTTGAATTATATATAACAGTTTGACTCGACAATGGATTTTATGTGAAAATTAAATTTGATTAATGTATTATATTTTTTTATGATGATGGGACTGATGTAAAAATATATGAAAGAAGTTAGTGAAATGTGATGAGATAATATGTTTAATTTAATATAAATTTGATTTTAAATAAAAAATAAAATAAAATTATAAATATTTTCAAAACGATAAAAAAATATTTTTCTAAGTACATCACCAAACAGCCTCCATCGGTTTTCGACATTATTTTCGTTTTTTCCTTTGTTTTCTTTCCATAAACGTGTGAGGTAGGCATTAAATAAAAAGGCGCTGTAGAGTAGGGCTGAATACAATAGGGGGCTAAATTGTAGGACATGGACGAACTATGCTTTTTACTAGCAACAAAAAATTGGGGGCTTAAGAGAGGGACCTGACTTATGAGCAACTTTTTTCATATGTTAAAACTATTAACGTGGCATAATCATGAAAGATTCGGAAAATATGTGTGGTTATAGTAATTTACCTTATCGGGATATTATGATTTATCGCGATCAATAGGGGTAATTAGGCAAACTGACGATGTCAACCATTATTATAGGGTTCAACATGATGCTAAATTGGAAAGATGAAGAGAACACGCTGTGTTTTGCATGATTTATATTTCGTGATATCTTATGTTCTTTAATCACAAGTTATATTTATTTATTTATCTGTGTTATTGTGATTAAAACAAGGAATTAATTGGAGTATTACAAGTTAAAGATTCATTTCCTTACCATGAATTTACCATGAAAATGATAATAAGATGTTGAGATATGCATGAATTTATTGTTATCCATCGATCATCAAGAAAAATAAAAATAATATATAATAACATATAATTCATTTAGTTCACATATGTATTTTACAGAGACGCAATTGGAGCATTGGGCTCTCTCCTTGGCATATGAAATTAAAGCATCTTATTCTATATTTCATTGATGTACATTGATAAATGCCAGATGTGCATGTTCAAGAAACAAGAGTGTCAATCTTACCAAAATTATTGGTCATGAAATGGAGGTGGTAAATTATAGTTGGCGCCTATAAAATATTAGATTTTGACAAGGAACTTATAGAATGGATGTCAAAACCACAAGTGTCCCGAGCCAAAAAAATGTGAGCCAAGTACCTCATGATAGGAAAATTGACAATTATGGAGTAGGATATGTGCAATTGAATTAGTTTGGAAGTCTATTACTAGTACGTATAGGATTAGAAAATCTTCTAAGTATCATAGAGGGAAAAAAGTGAAATCTTAATTTACTAATAAGATTTAATTGTATCAATTAAGATACTCCCTAGCTATGATGAGAAATTGGTCAGGGACGCGAAACCTTAGATTACATAGCCATAAAATTGCCATATCTAAATAGCATAAACAACAATTTTCGTACCTATGAGTTTGATTTACTTTTTTCTAATGCGAAGCAAATTATCTAAGTTATATATCTATTTGAGCTGAACTTTCAAAAGGAAGATTAACAAAGGGAAAATGTATGAAATTAAAACTGTTGAAAGATGGTAGGGCTAAGAAATAAAAGGTAGTGAAAAAAGAGATCATTACATACGTAACATATAAAGTTATATGCTAGATATATAGTATGTGACAAGGTACGCTACGGATGGAGTCTAGTATAAGGTATGCAACATCGATAGCAACCGACGAGCAAAGTTATCGAATCATTATCTTTTTTCTAGGGTTCCATTTATGTTACGCATTTTGCCATCGACCGAAAGGTTTGTTCAATATGGTGCCTCTTAGCATCAACTAAAGGTTCACTTTCTTGTTTATCCTTTCGCGGAACTTCAATGCATAGATGTGCACGTATGTCTTGTGTATGAGCTATACAAGAACTACATATTGTCATTTGCATTTGTATGAGCGAAACCCGTGAGTTTTGAAAGCAACTAACGTACTCATGAAACAATTAGCCATTCTGTTATGATGAAATGGGATTAATGACTACTAGTTGTATATACTTCGTATTAATTTAGTTATATATATATATTTCCTTATATCATACACGACACATATTGCGTTGTCACGTAAGAATGTGTGATCACCATAGACTAAAGCAAAAGAAGAAAGCGAGCTACGAGACAAAACGACGTAGGCCATTTTTGGTTGAGTGAAGACATTGGCTTCAACATCAAGTATCATCAAAAATCCATTGTCCAAATAGGTATGTACAAAGCTAACAGATAAATGCTGCTGTTATATAAGCATTATCATGTACGACTAGCTACGCTGGCTTTGCTATTGTGTATGTATAGATATGAGAAATATGTATATGGTAAAAGACAACGTATGAACTGTTAAAAATACTACATCTTGAAGATTTTATACTGTAAATTGAATAATTTATATTGTAAATTACTGAATATGTAAATTCAAACTTTTAGTATATTTTATAACTAAAATTTGATTATAAATATTTATCAGTACATTATAAATTTTTCAAATTATAATATAAATTTTTTCATATACAGTTTGCAGCATTCATTACGATATCTTTTACAGCACCTATATATATATATATATATATGATTCCAATTACACATCTGCATTATGTCCTCGATCTGTGAAATCACGATATAAGCACTTATCGACTAATCATCAGTTACTGACTCATATGACATGTTTAGTTATTGTTTATGATTTTTCCTATGTTTTGTTTTTTTTTTTTTTTATCTCGACAAATGAAAAAACGATGGCTAAAATGCACTATGTTCAAGGACCCTTTTTGCTTGGAGGTACATTAATTATTTGTATAATATCTCTTTCAGACAATCTAAATTTCATCATGATTTCTTTTTTAAGTAAAATTATGGCTTTATAATGAAGACGATTCACACACGAGGCACAAAAGCAAGACAGACGTAAAGATGAGAATGAAAGGAGAATAAAAGGCCTTTTTCGCTTGTGTTTCCTTTTGCTTTTGGGCTCTCTCATTTTCATTAATGGCCAAATCGTCGCTTCATTATGATAATAATAACACGAAGAATCGATTTTTTCTTACGAATAACATCTGTACTTATCCTATAAGCAAAAAACCGAGAACGTTAATAAAAAACCGACAATAGATGAATGTGCATTCCTTTTTGTAAATTGAGATGCTAACCAGATGAGTTGCACAATCATTTTCGTGGAATAACAATTTTTTAAAAAAAAAATGTAGTGTGCGTATAAATTAAGCGTGCATATCAAAAGGGGAAGGGGTCAATAATTCCATTCAATATCGAAAAGGTTGAAATGGACTCCTGAATCGTGATACATATCCTGCCTTCGTCAAGAGGTTTTCTCACCCATTTGATCACTAGAAATGGACTTCGAAATTAACGAAGTTGGTCATTTATTTGATCGTTGATTCGACACGCGCGCT
Source organism: Drosera capensis (assembly GCA_001925005.1). Classification (NCBI taxonomy): domain Eukaryota; kingdom Viridiplantae; phylum Streptophyta; class Magnoliopsida; order Caryophyllales; family Droseraceae; genus Drosera; species Drosera capensis. The sequence continues at coordinate 20,156 of LIEC01010628.1, forward strand.
TGGTATCACACGATGTGTGTTATCAAGGCTAAGGCAAACATTCCCGTCTAGCACAGAGACCCTGAAAAGGACAATACATCTCAAGAAAATATCGAATGTCTCTTATCAATCCTTTTAATCGTCTTAATGGATAATCACAGTTTCAAATGAGTAAATCAACAAACTTACTAGCTTACATAAAAATCGGTCTAATCACTAACTTTGGTAAGACGAGAGCACGAGGTCTGAAAACTAATCTATGTACTCTAATTTATCTTTGTGTATCCTCAATGTTAAATGACTACATCGATATAATAGTTGTATATAATTGATTACAAAAGTCCTATATTTATAGAACTTATTATCGAGAATATGCTATGGAATATGCCTTTACAATGGTCATATTCCAACGGCCATATTCCAACGACCATATTACTAATATAATAATAATATATTCTAACATCCCCTCAAACTCAAGATGGTTCTGAAAAGAACAAATTTGAGTTTGTATAAAGGATAGATGGTTCGGCGAGTGGAGCTGGAAGATGATGACGCTCCTTGAGGCTGCGGTTCTGCATGGATTTGCAATGGATCTGAGAAGAAGACGATGGACGTCCATGGTCCGACCTGCCAGATGTGGGTTTTGAAAAACTTCACGTCTCACTGATATCAAGAGCAACGGTAAGGACCAATTTTGATCTACCGGATGTGAGTTATAAAACCTCACGTCTCACTGATATCAGGAGCAAGAGCGAGGACCAACTTTGATCTGCCGGATGTGAATTATAAAACATCACGTCTTACTGATATCAGAAACAACGGCAAGGATCAATTTTGATCTACCGGATGTGAGTTATAAAACCTCACGTCTCACTGATATCAGGAGCTAGAGCGATGACAGAGTACGATGCCGTAAATTTCTTCCCGGAACCGAATTCAGATTTGTTGCTTCACTCTCACCAATTGGATTATGCTTCCAATCAGGTTGCTTTCCGGAAGGAATAAATGTTGATCCCAACTGGATTAGCCTCAAGGAGCAGTTGTAAGTAGCAGCACAAGAGGTCCCATGTAATCTTTGGAAGATGACTTTAGGCATATGACAGAACTGCGAGCCTAAGCTGGTTGCTGCAATCGGATGAGCAGGGATTTCCAACTCATGAACAACCACTGCAGCAAACCTCTCCTCCAACAACCACTGGCTGAGATGAGCCGTTGCTCGATTCAGTGGTTCCATTGCTGGGGAATGTGCTTTGCCTTCTACTTGCCGCTACTGTAGGCTGAGAACAAGCTTCAAGATGCTGACAAGCTCAAATCGGTGGCGAGGCGGACAATTCTAGGACATGGAAAAGGTATTATTTGCTTCTTGCTGCCAACCATGACCCCATCGTTGTCCCACTGGATCGACAGCACCGAAAATGAAACTGGATCCAAGAGGCGTTGATGAAGACGAAGACCCACTCGCCTGGCTGAGGACCTGCTTGAATTTCGACTGCGAGAGAGCGACGCCGACAGTGATGCTATTTCCAGATCTGGATCTTCGAATGAAAACATCTCAGCCAGATCTGGAAACTTGCTATGATGATGGGGCGTGCTTGGTGGAGCGCCTTGCGGTTACGGTTGTGGGCAGCGGCGGCGGCTGGGTTCGTGGCTGACGGACGGCGCCGCCTGGATTGATCTGGGCAGAGCTTGGGTCGATGGTGGGCTTGACGACGGCTGGACGGAGCGGTGTTGTCCGGAGATGGATGCCCAGATCTCGCAGACAGAGATGGTGGTCGCTGCGGGGATTTGGTGGCTGATCCCAGGAAAAGGCAGCGGCGGCAGCTGCTGTGAATGGCCGGATTATTCCAGCGAGGTTAGGCGATAAGCGGAAGCGGTTGGGAGTGGTCACGCGTCGATGGTCGACGGGTGATGCCGATAGTCCGTGAGGGACCTCGGCTCTGATACCATGTTAAATGACTACATCGATATAATAGTTGTATATAATTGATTACCAGAGTCCTATATTTATAGGACTTATGATCGAGAATATGCTACGAAGTATGCCTTTACAACGGTCATATTCCAACGACCATATTACTAATATAATAATAATATATTCAAACACTCAAGATAAGGATTACTGATATATATTATGATACAACCTGATAGAAAAATCAAACCGACAGCACGAATGTAAATTTAAAAAGGTCGAAGCAATTTGCAGACAAAAGCAAATCGACCACAACTTTGAGACCAGAACACATGAACTTGTAACATGCGGAAGAGGATCCCGTGCAGTTGCTATAGGACATCACAGGAAATCGAAGGGTGAGAAAAAAACAACAGTGACATAGATATCGTTTTATTTTTTTACTTGTTTTGCGATCCAACGTTGTTTGTTTGGAGACAGCACAATTGCTGTTGAGGTTGGACACCAGACAACCCCACTCCATAACATGGTGGTTCTATACATGGCTGCTACAAGTGAGGTTCAATGGCCAGAGAAAAAGTTGTCCCGCCTTATTGTTTAGGGAAAATGAGCAGTCGCATATCCCATATAAGGAGTAACTAAAAAGAAAAACATTGGGGATGATCATCAGTCAGCACCTCGCCGGGGGACTAAACATGCCTTCACAACTTTCTGTCGTTGTTACGCGAAGCTGCATGAACATGGAATGGATCTTACGCCCACAGAATAAGTTCGAATCACGTTTTGATATGTTGTCACAGTCCTACCATAAAACAACTTCTTAATCTGCATTGGTTCATGTGATCCCTAGAGTCGTATTACAGCCAAGCTGAACTGGATTAGGAGCTTTTGAAGTCAAATCACAGTCCGTTGTGCAGGAGAATATCTGGAATTACAATGGAGTATTGAGATAGCTTTGATAATAGTATATGCCAACCTCTCAACGTTATATACCACCACAAGGATTATTATTGAGAGTGCAATGACAATAATAAGTCATGTCATATTCCTCCAAAACGTTGCTTACGCTGCTCAAATACTAGGAAATCTAAGGTCACAGATGAATGTAATACCCCATTGTTGCCGGAACCGTTGATTGATTTGCACCTTGCAAGCCGCACACATCCACAACAAGACAGCGTAAGAGAAAACTCAACAAGTTCAAATTTCTCGAGACTAAAACCGAAAAGCATGATAGAACCTGCTCGAGATCGGGGCACCAGGTCAGGATACATCTAGTATAAGCTGCAACAGTCCCTAGTAGAAACAATATTCAGCAGAATGGTGTTCAGCGTCATTTGAAGCTCAGGAGCCATTTGAGCCTAGTTATCACCTCATCAGCTGGCAGATCGGAGATCGAAGAAAATTTGTTGCTGCGTACCTGTTACCATAGACTATATCAATATAGTGCAAAAAAGTTCCCCTGAAGCCAACAGATTGAAAGATAACACACGGTATAATCCACAGAAAAATAAACTCCGGTTTTGTAATATGTCAATTTCAGGGACTCTGGATGTGATTGACACCTTGATGAAAACATCACTGAAAACATACTTATTAAGGCTGGTGCTGTTGAGAGCACACCAGAGAAAACCTTAGGGTTAAACATAACACTCAAAGTTTCTAATTTGGAATACAAAGATTGTTGTTTCCGGATTGGTATTTATAAAAGACTCGGCTTACAATAATAAGACATTTTTGTAATATTAAATTATACCATATCTACCGAACACAAATCTTATCTTTATGACGTATATTGAAAAAATATATGTAAGGATATATTATTAATCATAAAATTTCTCAATAATCTTCTCCTAACTTTTGCAATATAACTCTAACAAATAAACGCAGTATACATGTTCACAATAATAAAAGGAATCATGCACCTTTAATAGGAAAATTTGAAGATTCAATCCGACCGAAAGTAAATTGAAACTTTAATACAATCACAGAAATTTAGACTAAACTAAACTCATATAAAATAAAAGATGTCTCAAAATATAAATGAACTATTTATTGCACGATATAAAATATGATAACTCCTCCATTCAAGCTAGCTCTACTCATCGAGTAGGTCATAATCATTAAGGTCTAGATTGAGTCTTTCAACTCCTTCATTCTCACCATCATCTGTAATTTGAAATACGTGAATTTCATCAATAATGAATTCACCACTAAATTACAGATATAGTGGGTAGTTCTAACAATCTGAACTTGGCACATACACAATAAAATATATAATTCTAACAATAAGAACTTAGTCCTTAAATCCATAAAATATATAGCTCAAACAACAAGATCTTAATATAATTATGCATAGCAAGAAAGATCCATAAAATTACGATAAGCATTATCATCAAGTTTCTTATTAAAGAACTTGAACTATTGGTTTCTTATATCAAGAACCAATCCATGTTTCATTTGGAATGATAGGATGTCAATATACAATACTTATTTATGAAATATTATCAATTTTGGAATGACATTCACATTGTAAGATATATACCATCAATTTTGAAATGATACTAAGACATCATACCATCGAAGAAACATATCAATCTATTTTCATATCCATTTGGAATAATTCAATGGCCATGTCTTGTACGAAATCTGCTACATCATCAAGTTTGGAATGATTTCACAGAATTTCATACGCAACACTAAAGTTAAGCTATCAAGGATACTCATTGATTTGAATGCTTATATAGGCTAGATGAGATCCGAACAATTCAAAACTAGATTGACGATTTAAGACTTACCTATGTAGTATTTAACCCTATCTCCTTCATAGTTTTAATTATGCGATTTTTTTTCAATTCTTTGATAAGGGCATCTATCATATTATCCTTTGATTTCATATAAATCAAAGTGCTAATTCCATGTTCAACTAGATAATTCATTACTGTCTGTTTTAGTCTAATATGCCTCCTCTTATCATTAAAGAGTGAATTATTGACTATAGTCTTTGTAGCTTGATTATCATAAAACATAGGTAAGGTTGTAACCTTAACCTGTCTCATTGGAATCTCAAGGATAAGATCTCTTATCCATTCTGCTTCATCAACGACCGAAGGTAAAACATATAATTCTGATTCCATCGATGACAAAGCAAAATATGTTTGACTCTTTGACTTCCAAACTATAGCAGCTCCACCTAATGTGAAAACGTACTCACTTCGACTTGCTATCACCCACTTCTAAGCACTAAGATGCATCAGAATATCCTTCCACAATTGAAGGAAGGTTAATAAATCATACACGAAGAAAGAGGAGGAGCTTCATAATCGTCATTTAGGCATCGGTTGTGCTATTGATAAAAGTGGGATTAAGCAACTGAAATTTGAGGATGTTTTCGAATTAGTTGACACGTTACTGTTTTGAATCTTTACAATTTGACATAGTTTTGATTACATATAAAATATCACATATAAATTTTTATAATTTAAAAATTGATATAAATATTTTATTGATAGTATCAATATATAAATATTCTGAAATAAAATGTCGAAGAGTTAATGTAAATAAGTTTATAACATCCAAATATTTTCTTGTCATTATTTTGTAAACAATCTACCTAAAAACTAATGATTGAACAATCATATGAAAAAAATTAATTAATTCGTATGCATCTGATGTACAAACTCTTTTCCATAAATAATTTTCCTACAAACAGGATCAACACTTTTAACACAAGTTACGATCTTATATCAAAACTAGGGTTAAAACTCCTCGTTTAGCCACATAAAAAACCAACACAAACCAATTCGATCCCCACAAAAATCAGCCGCTGCGAGTCCTCGAAGAACCCCAGCGCACCCAATTCCACCCCCAAATTCCCTCACAAATCCCTCATCTCCAGGTAAAATTCACGCTCTTTTCGATCTCCTTTCCCCTAAATTCTTCGATTCCCATCTCAAATTTTCTATCTTTCGCCTCAATTTTACCGATTCCCCAAACCCTAGACAGACCTAAATTGATAGATACACCACGACTTGGGGGAATTGGTGCGTTTGGTATGATGGGTTTCGTGTTTTTGATGCTATTATTGCGGTTTTGATTATTAGGGTTTGAAAGAATGGCTCGGGTTTATGTGGGTAACTTGGATCCTCGCGTTAGTGAGAGGGATCTTGAAGATGAGTTCCGCGTCTTTGGGGTTCTGCGCAGGTGAGATTTTCTCGGTCTTCTGGGTTTGGTTCGGTGTCGATTAGTGGCTGACTGCTTCTGATTGTGCTTTGTTGAATGTTTTATTTTTCTGTCATGTTCTTCTGTTTTGGGGATTATGTTTGTTTCTTTGCGCGATTTTGTTCGGTTTTTATTGGTCACTGATGAGTTTTTGTTTGAGTGCATTCATATAACACGGTTTTCCTCCTCCTTTAGTTATGCTGATATATTGTGTTCACCACCCATGTCATGCGGTGGCAGCTAAAAGTGGTACTTCTACATTTCTAGAATCTATGATGTTCCATGTTTTTGAGGTGTGCGATCTACAAATGAGTTTCGTTGAAATTGATTGAATAGAAACCCAACTAGGATGTGAAGAAGATTGGATGATCGTGTGAAGAAGTTGGGATGTTTCTTTATCGTTGATATATTATTTACTCTTTTTTTCATGTGCGTCCACTTAAGTAATGTTCTTAATGATACGGCTCCATTGTGATGTGACAAAGATATAAGCCTAAGTGTTAACCATGATGGATTGTACTTGTGCCTCTGTTTTGTTCCTTCAATTTTTATTGAAAAAAGTAATTCTTTCATAGGTTGTCGATATATTTTTTGGATTGTCGTTTGACCTCTTGAAGTTATCATGTTACTAATGACATATTACTAGCGCTGCACTCATTGATATATTGTTCTTCGGGATTGTGCAGTGTATGGGTTGCTCGGAGGCCACCTGGCTATGCATTTATCGAATTCGATGACAGGAGGGATGCACTGGATGCCATTCGTTCGGTTGATGGTAGTTGCTGGACTATTTTTGGTTAATAAGTTCTTTGAGTTTCTATAAATAAATAAAAAATAAAAAAAATTGTTGTTTGAGTAAGCCGTGCATCTTTCATTATCATTTTAGCACATGCTCTACCCTATGGATTATGAACAATATTGTGGTTGCTAAGCAATTGTTATCAGAACTTTTTTCTTGTCTTACTAGATACATGTTCTCAAGTGAAAGCTTGTTCCATCCCTTAAGTTTCAGTCCTTTGGATGTCTTAAGTGTTAGTTTTGGTTATTAATTGAAGCATTCTTTCTCTTGTTGAATTGCTATAACGGTGTCTAGATTTTTAATTTTAATGTAATTTTTAAGTTTCTTCTCCTCTTAATCTGTCTGTTTGTGGTTTATTTGATTAATTTGAGTGTTGTGTTAGAAACCACTGAAGTAATCTACATGGACATGTCTAAGGTGTTTCATGTGTAAATCAACAAAGATGTATTTTGTTACTGGATTTAACATTATCTTGCATTTTGTTTTATTCTTAATGTCAATACCTTACTGGCTATATTGCATTCACTCTGTAATTTACGTGTGAGATGTTTTTCACAACATGATTTTTTTTTAAATTTTGATATTATTCAACAGGGAAGAATGGCTGGCGAGTTGAGCTTTCTCACAATTCTAAAGGCGGCGGACGTGGACGTGGTGGGGGTGGGGGTGAGGACTCAAAATGCTATGAGTGTGGTGAACCTGGGCACTTTGCTCGGGAGTGTCGTCAGAGAATAGGTTCCCGAGGAGTGGGTAATGGTCGACGCCGAAGCCCTAGCCCTGTTCGTAGACGTGGAAGCCCTACCTATGGTCGCAGGTTAGTCAAAGAATTGCTGTTCGACATTGCAATGACATTGAATTTTATGCCTTAACCGGATTCTACGAGAAGAAGGTGTTAGAATGCCGATTCCAGGTTCTGCAAGAAAGAACTTTTCCAATTGTGAAATTTTCTTTTATCGAGCTACCTCATGTTTGTATAATGTTTTAGTCATGTAGGTTAGTTTCTTCCTTCTATCCTGGTTGGGGTCTCCCAAATTTAGCTTACCCTCTTGGCTTAAGTTTCAAATCTCCAACAGCTCATCATGATATGTAATGTCAATGATCTGGCAGGAGTTTGAGTCCTCGTGGTAGGTCACCTCCTCGTCGCCGCAGCGTTTCACCACCAGCCTACCGTCGTGGTCGTAGCTACAGCAGGTCTCCTGATTATCGTCGTCCCCGCAGAGCATCTCCTCCATATGCCAACGGGTATGCCTTCTGCTTCTCTATTGCTCGTACATAGTTTCAAATTTGGCAGTTTAACTGGCCATCATGTTTGATTTGACATACCGATGGCCGATTGGGTATTGATTGTTTCTTAATCCTTTCACTCTGAGTTGTTGTATTCGTATGTGCATGTGGTCACCGATTGTATATGGAGTTTTTTCTCTTCAAAAATTTGTGATCCTAGGCCAAAGAGATTCATTAACCTGTCCTTGTAGGCACATTAGCTAGTGGTTACTCTATTGTTTTTTTTATATTATTTCTTGTTGCAATTCTTTCCATGACAGGAACTGAGATGAAGCATGCTGAACAAGATGGCCATCATCGGTCGAAGATAAGATAGTATTATTTAGTTTTACTAGTATGGTTCATGGAACGAGTATTTCGAGGTTTCTGTACAATGTCATGGACGAGGAGTATTGTGCTACTTTGCTTCGGATAGCTTCGAGCACCATCGCTGCAAAAAGAAGACTGCCTTTTTGTTTGCTGGTGCTTTCTCTCGACAGTACTTTTTAACTTGGAGGTCTCTTTTTATGCTTTTGGTAACTCTTCAGTTTTATCAGTGTGGTTGAAGTATTTCTCACTGTTTTACCTTTTGCTGTTTGGGGTATGTGACTTAGGCTATAGCTGCTGTGTTTCACTTCTTTCGGCATGTTACTGCTCATGGTTCTCCATCTCTGCTTCTCTGCTTCTTCGCTTCTTCATCTGCTTGTCGTTGCATCATCTTCGTCTTCTTCTTCGTGGGCTTGAATTTATCTTGCACCTGCAACTTTTCGTCTCCTACAAACATTGTCTTTAGATGCTTCAGAGGAGTCGTCGAACACTCACCTTACCACCTTGTTTTTTGCTGTGAACCCCGGTACTGTAACGGCTGTGATATTGGAAGAGCATCATGGTAAAGGAAGTCTCATGTATGCTTTAAGTTCGAATTTAAGAATGCACGGCATAGTTGGTGGCAGTCTTCTTTCTTCAACTCCCTTGGTAGAGCTTGAAATGCTTCGATTTTCGCTTCATGCAGCTTGAGAGCCGGAGCTAGTAAAGTTATTAGCTCGTCATGCAATGGCAGGCATC
>LIEC01010629.1:0-105346 GCA_001925005.1 Drosera capensis
TTTTTTCAATGTCAAATCACATCTGATCGTTCCACAATATGTAATAAGTTGAAATACTTAATTTATATAATTATTACAGTTTCAGGATAAATTTATAAAAAAAATTACGTTTGATCGACGTTATACATGTGTAAAACATTATATCGACACGTTTGTCAGTTCAAAATGTTGTATTTTCTTCGTCCTATTCAAATTACAACAGTTTGACACGACAAGATAATTTTGCTCTTATAATGTGTGAGATAAAGTAGTGAAGATAAGAAGAAAGAAAAATAATGGTGGGTCAGTTGATGTAATATAAAGTAGAGATATATTGATAGTTTTTATAAAAAAATTGATAAATAAAAAAAATATTGCAATTTGAATGGAACAATAAAAAAATATTATAATTTAAATGAGACGAAAGGAGTAATAATTTTGGGATAGAGTTAGTATGTCATGATAATATGACATCATCTATGTGCTTTATTTTTTGTTTTTATTTTAATAATGCTTTATTTTAGAAGTTACTGAGACTATTAATGTGATATAAAGTTAGAATATGTTGGTATTTTTGTATAAAAAAGTTGATAAATAAAATAATATTGTAATTTGAATGAAACAATTAAAAAAATATTATAATTTAAATGAGACGGAAGGGATAATAATTTTGGGATAGAGTTAGCATGTCATGATAATATGACATCATCTATGTGCTTTATTTTTTTAATAGTGCTTTATTTTAGAAGTTACTATGACTACCTTTCTTTCATAATTATTGCACCATAAAAATTGATATTATTGGGTATGGATTTTAATGAACTTTGTTTTTATACTCCTTTCGATATAATTTCAGTATAACCGTTTGACATGAAATGCTTGTCGATGTAAAGTTTGACACACATGAAACAAAGATTAAATATAACTTTTTTAATTTATCGTGAAATATCAATGTATTATGTAAATTATATACTTCAATCTAATATATATTACGGTACGATTAGACGTGATTTAATATGAAAAAAACTTATATTCATGTTTATCTAATAATACAAAATACATATATATTGTAATTAAATTGGGATGAAAGGAATATCAAATAATATTCAAGTATTTAATTACATTCGTAGTATGAAAAAACATAATTTATATTAAGAATTATGATTAATTTTTTAGAACAAATTTTCATAATAACTACTTCGATTGTCCGGTTATGTTCATAAAAGTTTAGAGAATTACCTATTATTTATCAAATCTAAAATAGTATTTATTAGTTGATCATATCCCATTATCTTATTTATCAATAATCATGCATCAAAAATAAAAGATTTGAATTCAATAAGAAAATAGAATAAAGCATTTCTAAAATCAAACAAATAAAAATGAATGATAATTAATAAGTTAGGGATGATAAATAAGTTTCAAAAATTGGACCTATTAATAATTAATAATTTACACATCTTTCATCTCAACAAAATTCGTGATATTGCAAAACTAGTCTTAGTACAATTAATAGAAAGATAAACTCTATTGTTAACATTAGCTTAGAAAAGGGAAAAATGCTGGAACGTTCTACGTTAGTAATACATAGCACGCCCTTGTTCTATATTATAGTCAAAAGAGTTTTAAAATTAATTCTATGCATGAATAGGATATCGCATTGCACGAGGGGATATGTACCCATTAAATAATAGTAAAAAAAAAACCAAGCTTGGACTAACCATATTCAGGGTTTATTTGACAAGATGATGAGTACATGGTTGAAGACTTGAATGTTTTCATCTTGACATGTTATAATATACGCAAACGAATGAAATGAATTGGTGAGATTCGAGTTCTATATATATATACGTAGCATTTTAGCACATGCTTCAATGACCATAGGGTCAGAAGCAGAAGATTTTTCCAAGTAAGAGCGATCACATGATACAAACTAATCCTAACCATTCGATCAAAGAAGAAAAAATAATCTTAACCAAAACAATACAATTTATTATTAAAACCAAAGAAAGCAAGGCAAAATGGTTTATAACAAGGTAATCGGAATTTCATTTAAAGAAAAGGTTTCCGCTAAGTTGTGGGGAGGACATCACTTTAATATAAAATGCTAAATGCAATATATCTATGTAATATTATCTTTAATGTTTTTTATAGCAAATTCAATCATACAAGACATTTTTGGTATATATAAAGTTTTATTTTAACTATAAATAATAAATAATTATTAAAATTTAACAGTGTTATTTCAATGATAATCATGCTATATTAGATCATGCCATATAGATTGTTCTTATTGTGTTGGAATTTGTGCATCAGTTTTTATGGATAGACGAAAAATAATTTTTGTCATTTGCATTGTCAAATACGGCAACACAGGGTAAAATTTGTCAGGAATTATGTTGTTCATTGGAGTGTATTATTTTTGAGCTATTATTTGACCTACTATATATGTTGAGGTTGTCGACTACTTCACGTTCTTGTCTAATGTATATTACGTTCATCCACTAACAACGATAGCGAAATTAGCTTTATTTTAATCAAATCTTTATGGATATATAAATATAACCTATGTTATTATTTCTTCTTATGAATTCATATGAATTGAGTTGTGATTTATTACAATTTAAAATACTCTATATTCTTTTCTTCATATAGTATTATGTTACCACAATTTATGATAATGTGATTTATGAGGATTTTTCTTTTGATATTTGAGTTTTTTCAAATTAAATCGTGTATCATTGTTATTGTTTGTTCTAAGATTGAGGGAGAAAATTATTTCTTACCGGAAAGAATCCTTCGTGACATAAAAAGTGCGACATATGATAATGTATTTTTTTCATAAGACGAGAGAAAGACATGATTACTTATGAAAGCACAAAGTGAGTGGAATCGAAAAATCCATCCTTTCGCTATCCAAGTCTAGATGGTTACTTTTCCCACCATCCTCCGAGATCCTTGTTACTCCCCACCCACCGTTTCCCCCCAAACTTCCGTTCCCACATGACATATGTATATACCTCAATTTGATTTATATGATATTTTAAATAAAAATTAAATTTGATTTATTATTATATTTTTTAGATGATGATAAAAATTGATGTGAAATCATGTGAAAAAATGTGAGAGAAGTTTATGGACTATGATGATATAGTGTGTTTAGTTTAATATAAAGTTGATTCTAAATATGAAAATAAAACAAGTGTTATATATATTCGAGGACGATAAAAAAAAACATTGTATTTATTCCCTTCATCCCGAAAATATTGAAATATTTTGATTTTACATGTATATCGATATAAAATTTGACAAATGTGCAACGACGTTCAAACGTTGTTTTTTTTTTTACATATTTATCGTAAAACATTAATAATTGTGTGAGTTACGTATTTTATTTTAATATATATTACGAAACGATCAAACATAATTTGATATTAAAATAAAATTTATATTTATATATATATAATAATATAATATATATATTGTAATTAATATGAGATTAGATATTAATATAAGGTGGAGTATAGATCCACAAGCGCGTGTCCGTCACTTCCCTCACACCCGCGCGTGGGTGTCTAAGGCTAAGGAATGTTCTGTATCGCACTCTCCGGATAGCGACACCAATGGAATGGGCTAGTCGGAACTCAACTTCCTCGATGCCGCGTGGACACGAAAGTTTCACGGTAAAAGACAACATTGGCAACATCGGTTACAGTTACTAGGACAATATCAGGAGCATTTCCTGAAAATTTACGTCGCACCTTCTTCGTGATGTTCTATGGTTGAGAAAGTTTATTATGTTATTTAATTAAAAAAGTTTGAGTGATAAACAACTTGTCTCCTGATGTTGAGGTTAGTAAAATAGACACGATATCAAAAACAATATCTCTAAAGATAAAATTAAATATATCGTCCTTTCTTAAAAGTATTTTGTCCGCGCACCTTTGTGGTGAAGTTATTTGGGTGTTTTTGTGTGTGGTGTAATTGGTATTTTGAGAAGTTTGATGGGTATGCTGGAGGAAATCACAGTAACTTTGTATAATACTCCCTCCATCTTATGGACAATCGATTGATCGGACATATGAATTTACGTATATGTAATTTAATAAAAAAAAGAATATTTTCTTAATTATAATAAAATTTAAAATAATAATTATGAAAGGAGATAGTTATATGTATGATGTCACATGATGATTATTTTGATATTTTATATGCAAAAATATTACTAAACATCGATATGTTGTATATATATTTTGAGTCGACTTAAATAGACATGTAAAATTCAAATATTTTATTATCTAACGACATAATCTACCCCTTCGATTCACATATATATTTTATATTATTATATAAGTATAGATATAGGTTACGTTTTCATATCAAATCATATCTGATCTTCTCATAATATATATTACGTTGAAGTAAATAACTTATATAAATATTGATATTTCACGATAAATTTATAAAAATCTATAATTGATCGCTATTGTTTAGTATCAAATTCTACATGAATATATTTATAAAGTCAAAATATTTCATCTTTGTTTAAAAGTATTTTTTTTTTACACTAGGTTAATCATGAACCATTTGATTGAGTTGATAGAAACTGTTTCTAAACTCTCGTCACAACCTCCGTCCCACACCAACGCTGCGTTCCGTTCCCTTCTTTCCTCTTTCCATTTTGCCTTTTCCTTTTTCTTCTCCGTCAAACACGCTTGCATTTTGGATTCAATACGTTCTTGTTCTAGGAGTTACCCGTCGTCTCCATCACATGTGTGTTCTATAAATACCAGATTTCGGCCCCTTCTCCTTTCACACCCCACCCCCCAAACCCCAAACACACCCAAACAAAAACCTTCCCTTTTTTTTTCCCCTTCCGATCCAAATTTCCCACAGGCGGCCGACGAAGAAGAAGAAGAAGAAACACGCACAGGAGGATAATTCTGGACATTTTGTTTCCTCATTTCAGGTCTTATATTTTTGGATTAATTTTTCCTCTCTAATTTTCCCCCCTCGTGTGTTTTTTTTTTTTGGTGAATGTTTAATGGATTAGTCGGTGGGTGCCGGAATCGGTTCTCTGTCGGTTGACGGAAACCTTTTTCTCTGGCTCCCGGTTCGGGCTCCTCGACCGAACCGGCGGAGTAGCCAGAATCAGCCACACCTTTTCTAACAATGGGTGATGAAATCAGGGCCAATCGAGGCTTAATTTTCTCTCGTTTGCGCACGGATTGCCGATTGTGATGCTATCTGGGTGAGGTTATGATGTGTAGTTAAAAGATATACATGAGCGAGTCTTTTATCTGACTCATCCATCAGCTGGGACTTTTTGGTAGAACTCGGTCATAATACCACTATAAAAAACTTGCACTGATATAACAGGAAAATGATATTATCAGTATCTTCGCACTCCAAGTGTTTTTAGTCTTCGTTGCTTCATCAATTAGGGATGCATATGCCACATACTATAGTGTGATTTGGCGATTCGGTGAAGAGGTATGAGATGAGAGATGGGGTACTTAATGGTATTGTGAAAGAATGTGATGACTAAGCCAGTCACAGATAACTGTTCTCGAATCAGTGGATAAATTCTATTGGCTGTGACTTAAGTCGTTAACTGTTTCTTCGACCAGCGCCAACGGCCTCGGCTCTATACAGAGGTAGCAGACCTGGATAGAGTCGATATAGACCACGGCGAAGTGCATACCTAGTTAGGATTGTATTTCTATGGATAGGTTAGGATTGCATACTTGGACTGACATCTTTGCGTTCATTAGTGTTACCTGTTACCTTGTTTATATCATGAAATATTAGACGTGGAGAGGAAACGTTGAGTAGTTTGATTAAAATGATTAGGGTTGGGATTGATATTAGGAGATGGTTATATCGTCAGTAGCATGATGGTTGGACGGTGAAATCGACTTACTGTGAGAAACATTTGGTGATATGATGACAGGATGCAATATGTGATGGATGCTACGTATATTTGGAGGCAATTATCTTGTCATTGTTTAGCCTTGATGGACAAGCGTTTCTAGCTTCAGGTTCTTTAATTCTTGATGTTATGGGAAGAAACATTTTTCTCCAAGTAAGAGGGAAGTGATGTGTTTCACTCTCAAGATTATGCGCGTTATGTAATGCGCCTTGTCTACTCGTGTCAATTTTTTCTTCTGTTACATGATATGGTGAGTTGTTTCAGTACTGATAGCTGAGCTGCCGCGTTTGTGTTCTGAATTCTGATCGTTGGAGTTTGTAAAGGTGAAGTAACCTTCTCTTGTTCTCGTTTTGCAGGGATTTCAGATAGTTCCCTTGTATTTTGAAGATTTTGGCTTCTTCGCAGACAAAAAGGTTGGGCTGTTTTAGGTTCTATGGAACAATAAGCCTTAGCATGGACTCAAACCGTTACATCAGATACGGTTCCATCGGCAACAGTAGCGATTCGACTTATCCATCATCTTCTCAGCTTACTCCACCTTCAGTGCCAAATGCGTTGTTCGAGTCTCCGAAACTGAATCTGAGAAACTCTCCGACCTCACCCTTCTTAACCCACTTGGACTCCGACATCCTCGCCACATTGAGTTGCAGCCAAGAGCATCAGTGCTCCACGGGGAACCAATCAGGATCCAGTCATTCCTCGGATTCTCCCTTTGAAGACAGTTGTCAGTATCTGCAGTCAAGCTCATCGGGGGATTGTCTTTGTAATACATTGCTGCTCCCTTCGGGGGGGATTTTGGAGCCGCGACATAGTGGTGGTGGGCAAAGAATAGAGCATGTTCTGCAGGAACTAGAAAGTGAGCTCATGGATACTGATGGCCAAGAAGCGGATGTAGCTGTGCCTAGTCATTCTGGCGAAAGCAGGCAGCCCCATGTACCTGATCTGATATCGAGGGCTTGGAATTTAGAACCACAGACTTCGTTTGTCATTCGTCCTGAGGCAGTACCTGTTTCCCGAGGAAGCAATCCATGGCATGAAAGTCAAGGTGTGGAAAGGTGCCAGAAAGCAAGAGCAGAAGCCTCATCTCGGAGTGTGCCTTCTGGAAACCTTGAACACTTGCTGATTGAATGTGCTAGAGCTTTATCGGAGAACAGGTTAGATGATTTTGAAAGGTTTGTTGTTGCGGCCAAGGCCGCTGTCTCGGTCTCTGGGGAACCTATTCAGCGCCTTGGAGCATATATGATCGAGGGGCTGGTTGCTAGGAAGGAGTGTTCAGGAACGAACATATATCGCTCTCTCAGGTGCAAGGAGCCTGTAGGGAAGGACTTGCTCTCCTACATGCAGATTCTTTATGAAGTCTGCCCTTATCTGAAGTTTGGTTACATTGCGGCCAATGGAGCGATAGCCGACGCTTGCAGGACGGAGGATCGGATACACATTGTAGACTTCCAGATCGCGCAGGGTACACAATGGTTGAGTCTCTTACAAGCGCTTGCGGCAAGACCAGGCGGGCCTCCTCATGTTCGGATCACAGGTATTGATGATCCTGTTTCGAAGTATGCTCGTGGGGCGGACCTTGAGGCAGTGGGCAGACGGCTAGCAGCAATATCCGAGGAGTTCCACATCCCTGTAAAATTCCATCCAATACCCGTCTTCAGTCCTGATGTCACCAGGGATATGCTAGATGTTAGGCCCGGCGAGGCATTGGCCGTCAACTTTCCTCTACAACTGCACCATACACCGGATGAGAGTGTTCATGTGAGCAACCCGAGAGACGGGCTGCTGAGAATGGTGAAGTCTCTTTCTCCCAAGGTGGTCACCTTGGTTGAGCAGGAATCCAACACCAACACAACGCCTTTCTTCACTCGATTCATCGAAGCACTGGACTTCTACACGGCGATGTTTGAGTCCATTGACGTGACAATGCCGAGGGAAAGCAAGGAAAGGATTAACGTGGAACAACACTGCCTCGCCAAGGACATTGTCAATGTCATTGCCTGTGAGGGGATGGAGAGGGTGGAACGCCACGAACTGTTTGGGAAGTGGAGGTCGAGGTTCACCATGGCGGGGTTCCAGCAGTATCCGCTGAGCTCTTATGTGACATCTGTAATAAAGGGCTTGCTAGGGTATTATTCGGAGCATTACAGCTTGGTGGAGAGAGATGGAGCTATGCTTCTGGGATGGAAGGACAGGATGCTGATTTCTGTTTCGGCGTGGCACTGAGTGTATAATGTCGCCTTGTTTCGAGTGGCTTGTGGTATGAAAACTATAGGGTTGACGTCTTTAGTTATGTAACATTCCTTGTAATATCTTAGTACATGTAGTAGTTTAGATGGATCTTTTGCTTTACTTTCTTCTTCGGTGTTCGGGTGTGACTAGTTGTTATAGAAAATCCAATAAAATTTATTACATGTTCTTATCTGATCAGATGGCTTCTTCTAGGTCCCGAGTGTTTTAACTTCATTCTGTTTCGTGTGAGCTCGCTTGTGTCTTTCAGCCGGTTGTATGCGAATTTGCGGATTGACCGATATGCAAAGCAGCATCTGGTAGAATAGTATACTGAAGACCTGACCTGTCAACGAAGGCGATAACGTTTCATCCTCAACATAACTGGTGTAGAACTCGATATGCTGTTATCCTGCTATTGACCATGCTTCAGTGTAATGTTACAGCGTCTGTAATGGAGCATACATGTCTTGGGATTCAATTTTTTCAGCAGTATTGCACCAAAAATAGCGGCTTCACTGATGCTCATCGAATGTTTCGGAATCCGTGATGGGAATGTTCCTACGGGTGATTTCCAGAATGTAATGCAGAATTGTGCAGGTTTTTCATCCTGCCAGAGACGCTGAACATGAACTCCATGGTCATTTTGTCTCAAGCTAATATAAGCTTGCTAAATTCCAGAATTTACAAGCGTCACAGAAGCAGTGAACGGATGTTTAATCACACTTAGAAAAAAAAAAAGCATTCTGGATGTACTCTTCAATTTCAATTCAATGAAGACATCTGACAAGCATCAAAACTTGATCTCTTGCTGTAAAATTTGACAGAGCACTCGAATGAACTTCAACTCGGCTAAAAATGGCTTTAACGATCAGAGCGGCAATTCATACATACAACAAGCGCTGTATATCAATTTTTCCTTTGTTTTTGTACATGTAAAAAACACAACATCGGCTTCCTCACAGTTGAGTTGTGTGATCAAAACCAGAAAGAAAATTTAGTTACAGAAATAGATCAGAACATGAATGGCGTAGAAGCGAAAGCCGGGACAACCATTGGAATTGGCTCATTCCTGTCCATTAAAAAACATGAACAATATTACAATACAGGATTTGATACATTCTTCTATCATTATCAGCCTTGGAAACATACAATAAGATGATAATCTGATATCCAAAATTGATCTCCTAACGGCTCACACACAAACATAAATTACCCCTGAAATTGCGATTTGTACGTTCTAACAAACAATGCTCAAATGAAATTCTCTACCGATTGTGTTTCCGTTGATTTCACCGGCTCAATTCAATACACTTATGACAGTACTAATAGTTCCTAAGCCTATATGCACTTTTTGTTGAAAACAAGAACAAATATGATCAAAACAGGTCTTAAACGGGGAAAGTATCCAAGTTTTTTTCTACTCGATGCATATCAGTTGCTGATCCTCTGAGAGATGACGCACATTTAGGGACAATAATTCTTAACTAAACCAGAACAGACACAAAATGAAGAAAAAGCATCGTTAACATATGGTTTTCACTCATAAAATCAAATCCCTGCGCCGGTTTGATTTAGAAATTAGAATCCGTTTATCATTCCAACCGAGACACTATAACTTCAACATTAGGACGATTTTCCTATCAACACCTATAACCACACCCACCCTTGTTAACAACCAGGGGGCTAACGTCTCATGTTACGACGTGGGAAAATAGGTAATGGATCACAAGTTCAAGACTCTCCTTCTATCACTCTAGTTTTTTTTTTTTAAAAAAAATAAAAATTTGGATTGAGCTTTCCTCTATGCCATCCAAAAAAAAAAAAAAAAAAAAAAAAAAAATCATTTGATATATCAATTTTATCAAAAATCTAAAACTCCCTCCCCCAACAGAAGTGTATATCTAATATATTAGTTTTATCAAAAATCCAAAACTCCTCCCAAGAGTGTATATCTAACAAGATTGACAAGGAAAAAAAAGAAAGACCGGTTGATTAACTTACCGGAACCGCTCATGTCCTCCATGATAACTCCGATGATGCCCCGTCCCCGCCTCCAAACCACACCGTTTCCTTTCCACCACGACCCGTTTCCGATCATCCACAGTCCATTTCCTCTCCACGCTCTCTGTCGTCACCTCTTCCGATATCGCCAGCAACGACGGCCTCCACTCTCCTCCCCCCGCCGTCCTCCTCGTCCTCGTCCTCATCCTCCGAACGAGGGACCGCGTTTCCTCCGATTTCGGGGACGAGGGGGAAGGCGATGAAGGGGAGAGAGGATGATGATGATGATGATCAGGTGGTGGGTCTGTGGTTGTGGTGCGGCAACAGCTGACGCATTCGAGGAGGAACTTCATTGGTGGCGGCGATGGTGCGCCGGCGATCGATCTGTGGATAGATCGGTCGCCGGCGATTCTCTGTTTTGGTGTTTGGCGGAGAAGAGACGGTTATTTCGATGGGAGGACAACTATGTGATGTGATTTTATAGAGGTTGTTGTGCCGAGGATGAAAACAAAATTAGTTGGTTTTGATGGGATAATGATTAAAAATATCCTTATCTCAATAAGGATTAGATTGTCTATATATTTTGTTTTCTGACTATCATATAATTGTTAGGATCAATGTAGATTTCTTGACGCATATTGAATATCGTCGAATGGTCATATTAGTGTACATGGTTCAAACTAATACTAGTAGTTACTGTCAACATGAAATATAAGAAGCAACAAACAAACCGCATGAATGGAACCATAACCTTGCAAATGATTCATTATTGTTGATTGAAGCTAGAGCTAATTTGAATGGTAGCTACACATAGTTAATGTTTCAAAATTTTAAATACACAGGATAAAGTGGGTTGTGGTTGGTCTTTGAGGACCAAAAAGATGATGAGAAATCCATAATGTCATGATAACAGATGGATGGATGATGATGAATGAACGCATATCATAGAAAACAAACTAATAACATTTAAATTTATCGTAATAGATTGAATGAAACAGATGTATTATATGATCCCATATGAAAAATATCGTATGCAAAATATGAATTGTATTTAAACACTAGTGGTCATCAATCAAGAAAAAGGCCACCTATGCAAAAACATACTACTAACTAGCTGGGGACTAGTACTATATATTATCTGCCAACAAAATGCATCACATATTTTTAGGCTTGCTTGAACACGAGGACACAATGTGTGGAGTACATCAATACTATCGAGCTCCATATATATTGTGCCACCTACAAGTTCGGTGGAGATTGGAGTTGACCGAAACCATGAGACAGATCATGATCAAACCACTGTAAATGACAGATCATGATGTGAAAAATTGCTAGTGTATCACCGTATCTTGTTCTCCGCGTGGGAAATCACAGATCATGAGCAAACCACTGACAGACAAACTGCCACGGTTGCTAAAAATATTGAAAGCAAACATCAAATTAAGAATATGAATTGAGAAAGATAATTATTATTCGAAATTGTTGAATTAGATATTAGTGCACAATCCCTTAAGTTCAGAATAAGGTGTGATGTGCAACAAATTAGCTGCTTTAGAGCCCTGTAAAGGGATCATTGAGTAATGCAGATGGTCATTTAGAGCGTAACTATATCGAAAAATCTTCTTCTTTCCTTAAAAATAGGTTTTGGTTCTCCACATTAAGTTCGAAATCGACGATCATGCACTTATATCAGGATGTCTATTTATTCGACAGCAATAATAGGTTCGTTTTATGAGTGTCACAAACTATGAATCTGACTCATAGCTAGGTGGGCACAATTCACCTGATACTATATGATTAGCTGTTCCACAACTAGAAAATTGAGCGAGAGATTTGCTCATTTGCGTCTCTGTGGTTCACCAACAATGACATGATAGCTTGACACGAGAAAAATATCTCCAGATTTTATCACCATCTCTTCAACATCAAATTCCATGTGAAGATGTGTCAACAATGATCATGTTTGACGGGTGACGTACCGCGGCTACATGGCATAGCAGGAGACAGTAGCGTAGCCAGGTTAATGTAAGTGTATTACAGTATAAGAACTGGACCACGAAATCTGTGAATGTTAGGGAGAAATCTCGAGCTTTAGGCACTATCAGTATCAGATAAAGCAGCGTGAGTTGCACGAGGATATACAAAGAGTTCACCTAAGCAGCAATGCTATATCGACTACGGACATCGATTCGAGAAAGCGAAGATAAACCAGAATTCATGACGTCAACAGCCCCCGAAAGAAACCAACTGGAATTTGATTTGTGTTAAACTTGACAAATCAGCTCAATGCTATTGAGCGACCTAATTTTAACCTAACTGGAGTAACTAAATGTGAATCTTCTGAGCCTGCAGATCAGAAGATTCACATTTAGTTTCACAATCGGCTTGTCTAACAAAGACAACCCCTTATTAACATTCGTGTTTTCAATATCGGACACTATCAGCAAATAACATTTCAAAGCTGTTTTTGATATTCAAGACTTGCTTTAGCATTATTCTCAATAGGCCAAGGCCTTCTTAGCTTTCTAGTTGCGATAAGGATTCATCAACAAGACATTGCCTTAATAAGGTGCACAGCACATCTAAAGTTTTGTTTATCATCTTCTCAGTTGCGGCAACTCTTGAATGCGAATACTGATGAATCTCTTGCCTAAGTCCCTTGGAACTCCACCCTTCACCGACACATTTGCATCTGTGTTGATCCCTAAAACCATGATCCAGGTCACGCGCTTCTATCAGATCCCTAAAACCTTCCCCCCTGTTTACCCATTGGTTTTAGAGTGACACTTATGTTACCTAGTAATTTCATACAAGAAGTTTTCTTATCATTCTGTATTCTGATAAACATTTTGTTCAACACCAATAATCATCGTCCTGATTTTCCCAAAACATCATAATCATCTCTAACACAATACCAGATGGTCGTCTTCACCGTGAATAACAATCCATTAGAACCTAATCACCTTATACATATTAAGGTTTACAACATCAAACCCAAGCCCAAATCCAAAAGGAAGCCTAAACCCAAAGTCCAAAATTTACCCTTACATATTTTCTCTAGATTTTTGTGGTGTAACTTCTAAAACATTGTCTAGAAAAAATATGATCATCCTATTCGAGCTATTCAAACCGATGGTAGTTCAGAATTTGTAAATGACTACGTACGTTTCTAACTAACCATGGTATCTCACATCGTCTTGCTTGTCCTCATACACCTCAACAGGTTGGTCAAGTAGAACGCAAGCATCGGCATGTTGTTGAAACAGGTCTGGCGCTTCTTGCCCATTCTTCATTGCCGCAAAAGTCCTGGGTTGATGCCTTCCAAACTGCCGTGTATCAATTCAATCGGCTGCCCACACGCTCCCTCAATATGACCAGTCCTTACGAGCGACTTCATGGCCATAAACCTGATTATCACCATATGAAAGTTTTCGGGTGCGCCTGTTATCCTTTCTTGCAGCCATACCAGTCTCATAAACTTCAATATCAAAGCAAGCAGTGTATCTACTTCGGTTATAGTGCCTCCCACTCTGGATACCGATGCTTTGATCCTCATGATGGTCGCGTTTACATATCTCCGCATGTTGTGTTTACAGCTTTTTCCGTTTGCACAACAGTTGTCCGCACCTACAGAACCAGCTCTTCGTCCAAGCAACCGGGCTCACCTTGGTTATTTGCCTTTGCCGTGTCCAGTAAAAACTTCTCCTCTTAAGGATGGTTCAGTTCACGACCAACAAGCTGCAGCTCATGTACAACCTGCTCTCAGTGATGTTACACCAACAAGCAGTACTCTTGGGTCCATGTCCTCAACTTCAGCTGCTTCGTTCGATTGTGCATCTTCTCCACAACTACCTATAGCTCCGAATCCTCATGCTCCACCATTGCCTCAACCTGCTCCACTTACACGGACCCATGGTATGATTACTCGCAGCCAAGACGGCACTCGACGAGCAAAGGTTTTTTTGACCGCAACTGGCCCACCTGTATCAACTGAGCCGATCAGTTTTACTGAAGCAAATAAATCTCCCCATTGGCGAGCAGCTATACTGGACACTCGTCGCACCTTCTTCGCACCATAATCTTATTGGTTGTAAGTGGGTCTATCGTATCAAACGCAAACCGGATGTCACTATTGATAGTTACAAGGCCCGTCTTGTCGCGAAAGGTTTTCACCAACGGTCCGGCATTGATTTTGATCACACCTTCAGTCCGGTGGTCGAACCCGTTACTATTCGTAGAGTTGTCACTATCGCCATCAGTAGAGGATGGCCGATCAAACAACTTGACGTCACGAATGCATTCCTCCATGGAATTCTTGAAGAAGAAGTGTATATGTCGCAACCTCCCAGTTTCATTGACCCTCTCTTTCCTAAGCATGTTTGTCGCTTGCTAAAGGTTTGTATGGTCTCAAACAAGCACCAGGATCATGTTATCAACGATTTTTCCAACACCCTCCTTTCTTATGGCTTCATCGAGTCACATGACGACAACTCCCTATTTGTGTATCATCACAATGGAGTTCTGATTTATTTACTACTGTATGCCGATGACATACTAATCACGGGCAGCTCTACAACTCACATGTCCTCCCTATATCAATTATTGGCAAGACACTTTGCAATGAAGGAGCTTGGAAACATACACTATTTTCTTGGAGTTCTGGTGACTCGCACTTCCCCTGAATTGCATTTGTCTCAATCTAAGTATATTGAAGATCTTCTTCGACGCACCCATATGGACGGATCTCGCCCTTATACGTCTCCTGTTGTCTGGATCAAAGCTCTCTTCTCATGGTGGTGATCCACTTGAAGATGCCTCACTCTACCGAAGTACAGTGGGTGCTCTTCAATATTTGGCCATCACTCCATCGGATATTACATATACGGTGACGGTGAACCAAGTTTGTCAATTCATGCACTCTCCTCGTACATCACATTCGATTGCTGTCAAACGGATTCTTCGGTATCTCAAAGGCACAATCCATCATGGCCTTACCCTTGCTGTTTGCCCGCTCCTTCGCTTAACTGCTTACTCGGATGTCGACTGGGCAGGCGATGTTGACGACCGTCGGTCCATTACTGGGTTCTGTGTCTACTTGGGACGCAATCTTATATCTTGGTCTTCCAATAAACAATCTGTTGTCTCTCATTCCAGTACAGAGCCTTAGCCATCACCGCTGTTGAGGTATCTTGGATTCGGACATTGTTCAGAGATCTTGGGCTCTTCTTGAGTGCTCCGCCAATCCTTTGGAGTAACAACGCAAGGGCTACTTGCTTGGCAGCGAATCCTTTATTATATGCTCGTACAAAGTAAGTTAAAGTCGATTATCATTTCATTCGAGAACATATGACGTTTAACTTTGCTACATTTCCACTCATGATCAAATCGCTGATTTGCTCACGAAGGGACTTACATCTCAATGTTTCCTGAAGGTTTGGGACCAACTCCTAGTCCCTTGAGTTTGAGGAGGGATAATAACCCATAATTATGTAGTGTCAAACTTGTCCAATTTTGGAAAAGATCATCTTGTGCATAATAACATAGGAAGTCTCTTTTCTGAACGACACAATCTTTATAATCATGGGATCACTTTTATATATATATATATATATATATATATATATCACTATTTCTGTGCATGTAATGCAATTCAACCTTTTTAAGTTTCCTCAAATCTTTTACATATGATGAGTTGGAGTTGTTAAATGGTCACATGAACGTATTTCATAACTCATGATTCATACTGCATAAATTTCGCTCTATCACCACCACCACCACCACCCCCCACCCCCGGGATCTTCTCCATCGCCGGCGACAGAACCCCTATTCTCCGTCAAACTCCCTCATCGAATCCCTAACCCAACTCAAGCATCATCCGCCTTGTCATCATCAAATTTGCCCCAATTGAATCTCAAATGTTAATCAAGTTTCGATTTTTAACATGAAGCGTAGCTACCCAGAATCGCCATCGAGCTCCAGTTATCGTCCCCAATCTAGACCCAGATACAACAACGATGGTGATTTCTTGACCCAACTAGATATTTTGATTTGGGTTTTTGATTCATGTGGAGGACATGATTTTTGGATTGTTTTGGGAATTAGGGTTTTTCGGGTTAGGGATTTTTGGTTGGTTTTGAGTTCCCAAGATTTGAGTTTGATGAATAATTGCTTGGATGTTTTGGTTCTGCTAAATTGAGAACCGAAATTCAAAAGGTTTCATCTTTTGTTGAACCATTGTCAATGGAGAAGCTGTTTGCGCCATTACTTTTGATTTTGATGTTAGTGATATGTTTGGGGATGTTTAGCTATTAGGAGGCATGGGTTATTGTTGAAGTGTTGATTTGGTGTGTTATAATTTATAGAGCGTAACCCGATGATTGAGACATGGGTTTAAGGTGATGGACGATATTCGGAAGATGAAAGCACGAAGATTATTGCTGGGTAAGTGGCGGATCATTACAGTGCCAGAAGCAACCAGACATTGGAGGAGTGTGGAGCGAGTCCGTTCATTCATTTAAAGAAACTTAACAATTGGGTATTCTTTGAAGCTTTCATGGATAGTTTCAATGACATATCTTGGTTGTGTCATGTGTGATTTACTTGTTATATATGTTGGATTGCAGATAAAAAGTGTGTTAATTCAGCTTTATACACGCCCTGGGGATGCCGTCCTACATCTTGCATGTGGAAAGGTGCTTTGAGGTTTCTTATGAATAGTGACAGTTCATGGTCGAAATGTTTGTTGTGCCCTTATTTATATTTTCTTGCAAGTTGTAGGGCGGTGATTTGATCAAATGGGGGAAAGCAAGGGTTGGATATTATGTTGGGATTGACATCGCTGAAGGATCGGTACTCTGCAGCTTCTTTTTTGTTGCAGTTTGGGTACTGAGTGAAAATTTGTGTTATCACTCAAAATACGGTGGTGGATGTATGTCTTGTCCAATCTACCAAGTCTATGATTTATGTTGTTTGGTTTATTCTTTTATTTGACTGATGACTTCATAATGTTTCAAATTGAAAAGCTTGGCGCCTAATCCCTGTCGATGATGTCCATAGATTTCAGTAGGGTTTTCAGTTTAAGGACACTGTGGAAGATTAAACGTTTTGTTTTGTTATTGTTATAACAAGTTATGCAAAGGCCAACTCAGGTTCTAGAACTGGCGGTCTTTGTACACTAAAAGCGTGAGGCAAGCGGAACACATTGTGTTGTAATTTGCAGGTTGGAAGAAATTTTCGTCTTTTAGAGTTCACCGGTTGCATGGCTATTAATTTTCTCTTGCTGGAGTCTAGAGTTGACGTTGGAGATTCTCCTGTTGCACATATACTCGGTGTTCTCTTTGATTGTCAAATTTTTAGTGGTTTAACTATAAATGGGTGAAGTTCCTTTCTTGTTTTCTTATTCAACAAAATGTAGTCTGTCAAAGTAAATTTTATGTCTGCTCATTACATTGTCTTAACTGCATTGTTTCGTCTTCTTTGAGTCCTTACTCTTATTTATACTCCTAAAATAATAAACAGATTGAGGATTGTCGTACAAGATATAATGGTGATGCTGATCAAAACCAACAACGCAAGAAGTTCACTTGTGGCGATTGTTTTGAGGTGCGCTTAGTTCATCTTAGTATTCGTGGATATTAAAATACATGTTTTGGCGAACAAAAACGTTAGTTTCTCTTTAGAGCGGATCATTTATCTCAAGTATAGATTTCTGTGGAGCTTCTTTTTACAGAAAGCATTGCCTGAAGTTCTCTTTGTGAAATTAACTATTTTTTGTGGTTTTTAGGCTCATCTTGATAAAGTTTTGGTAGATGGTGCACCATTCGATGTTTGCAGCTGTCAGGTCAGTTTTTTCTAGTTGGTAGCAAATCAGATGGACTTGCCTGCTTGTTGCTAAAATTTGGATTTGCATGCACCTTAATGATATTTTCCTCTTTTGATTGGTCGATATGGCTGTGAAACTGACAATGGACTATTTTTTTTTTGTGACATATTCATTGGTATTTGCAGTTTGCCGTGCATTATTCGTGGTCTACTGAGGGACGTGCCTGGCGAGCGTTAGAAAATGTTTCGAAGTTACTTCGTCCAGGTGGCATCTTCATTGGAACCGTGCCTGATGCTAGTGTTATCATCAAGAAGCTAAGAGAAGGTTTCTCTCTATTTATCCTTGTGATTACTTGTAGTCCCCTTCTATGCCATAATCGACCTTGGTAGTCAGGAACCTTTAAAATGAGGCCTAATAAAGTTAAAATAGAGATTCTGTTAACATTTCAATTTCGGTGGGATATTTTGATGATTACATACCCATTCAATGGCTGTGCAAAGTCACCTCACCTTAAGACGTACCAGTTCGTGGGACATAGGATGCAACTACTTTCTCGTTACTTGTATTATATAGTAAGTCATGTTGGTTCTTGGTGGATAGTGTCTACTTACACGTTGAGCTTGCAATGACCCTATAAAACTGTACATGGCAGTCTTATGTGTATTTTTAAAGAGAGCCTGCTTTTTTTGTGACAAATTCTTGTCATCTTTGTTCTTATCAACTTTGCCTGTCAATTTTATAAGTTAGTACCATTCCAGATTACTTGTATTGCTATTTCTGTATACAGCTGAAGGTCTGGCATTTGGCAATAGTGTCTATTGGGTACGATTTGATGATGAGTTTGCAGAAAAGGTTATTTCTTTTTGTATGTTTACCCTGCATGAGTGACAACCAATCTGGGCTGTTCCTTATTGGCAATCTATCATACTTAATGCAACCTAGGAAAAAAGTTGCAAGCTATCTAGTGGTAGATATCTGAATTCATAACTGGCTATGTCTCTGTTTTGTGGTTCAGAAATTCAAGTCGTCGAGCCCTTTTGGAATCAAGTACAAGTTCCATTTGGAAGTAAGGTCCTTCAGATTTCTCTCTTTACTTAAAACACTCGGCATGCTCTTTGTTGATCTGAACCTCCTTTGTAGGATGCTGTGGACTGTCCTGAATGGATTGTGCCTTTTCATATTTTCAAGGAAATGGCAGAAAAGGTATGAGATTTTGCTCGGCGATGCTTGTGTCTCCTAGTCTCGTACTGAATTATACATCAACTACATTGTAGACTTCTGCCACATACCTATGAATCTCTTCATTGACCAACGGGATAATGCTCCTTACTTGTAAAACCGGTTGTGATTTTGCAGTGTGGTTTTGAACTAGTATTTGTGAAGAACTCCCATACGTTTGTGGATGAGTATCTGAACATACCAGAATATGTAGATCTGATGCGGAGAGTTGATGCATTGGGTGATGGCAGCAGAGATCAGAGTGAGTCATGAAATCTTTGCTTTTATGTTGTGAAGCGGGATTGTTTTGCATGAAGTGAACACAACATTTTTTCTGTCATTGCGGATACTATCTATTTAAGTGCCAAAGGATACCATGTCCTCTAGTTACCCGAAAAACACCTTCCATTAAACTGGCACTGCAAGCTGGGCTCTCCATGGAAAGTATAATATTTTGCACTTGGAATGGAGACATGGACTTCCCATCGGTTGTAACACCAGAAAACTGGCAAGCCAAGTTTGATGTCTTTTGCTTTACGAAATGAATATGATTTTGAAACATCACAAGAATACAACCTTCTGTTGATCCTGTAATTGTAGAGGCAAGCTGACATGTTCATTCTCAATTACAGGCACCTTGTCACGAGATGAGTGGGAAGCCACTCAGGGTTATTTGTATCTGTCTTTCGTCTTAAGAAAGGTAACCGCTCATGCTCTTCTCATACATCATGATGCGGGTTTTGCCACTGTAAAGAACGAGAGAGATGGAATTCCTTGGGTGCCATTCTGAGAGGAGGTAGCTGCGAAAACTGCAGCTGGTTTTCACACTAGACAGATGATGCGCTACGGGCATTGGTGGTGTTTTTGTTCTTTTAGTTCAGCGGTACACGATAATATAAGGCTGTGATAATGATGATGATAATGGTGGAGACGGGAGAAATGCCGAGATTTTTTAGTGTATAACATTGTTCGCTTCGAGCATAAGTTCAGGATCAGTATTTTTCGTGGCAGTGGCGACTACAGTTCCAGATTGAATTTATGTATGTCCACTAAATTTTGGCTTCAAATTTATAAAGGCAAGGAGCTTCTTACTCATTTATCTATAATCTCCATCCCTTTGTGCTGGTACCCATGATAATACACAGTTGGTTTTACTAAGCATCCCTATTTAATTCTAGTTATTGAATAAAATCTTCAACTAAGAGCTGTTATTCTAATCTCAACTTGAAGATATCTAATTAGGCAGACACGTATTTAACATCTCAACTGCATTTCACAAGTAGATAATATTAACAATGACTAAAATGATAGCTTAGACATTGACTAGCAATTGTGCTTATGATTTTGTATCTTTGGAACCATAATACTAGTTATATTTTATCGACATGTTGTTGTGCTGCTGCAACTGTTGCCAAGTAGTTGTAGCAGCACTGCGTCCCCTGCTAACTGTATGATGCATTTTTTATTTTAACGAATACCATATGATGCATTTTGCTTCAAAATGCATTACATCTTTTATTGGCTGTGGGATAGCAAGAAATACCATATACATGGAGTAGACACTGCACTGTTGCAGCAACTGAATGCTACCCAGCATCGAAAATTTTCCAATATTTTATTTATGACACTTAAATGAAAAAGAAAATCATTAGTATAATATAATTTATATCAGGAAAAGAGACAACAACAATGACTGAGGACTAATTGTTGGTCCATTCACATGTTTTTCCTTAAGCTCAATCTATATACTTTTGTTATGTATGATGTAGGATGACCAAGGTCAAGAATGATAGTTCAATGATAACTAACTCTTATTCGTAATGAGTTCGACATTATTTTAGGGTATGAAAAGAGTAAAGTCTACCTTGGTGTGATCAAGGGTACTTAAATCATTTGGATAAGAGGAGACCTTTCCACATTCCAAAGGATCCTCTACAGTCAAAATATTTTTTCACATCAAAACAGTCAACAACATTTGAAACTACACACACGTGCTGTGGGCCATTGGGCCCAGCCCACCAACCCGAACAGGCTCCAAGGTCAAGCTCAATTTCATAACAACTGGGCCAACAGGGGAGGCCCAGCCCACAGTCCACAACAGACGCCATTTGTCTCCACGTTCGGCTCATAGTCTTCGCCATGGCCCATGGGGCACATGCTCGCGTGCTTTTTTGGCCCACCTGATGGATAAGATTTGGATATCCTCACTCGGCCCATTTTTAATTTGTACTCTTGGATTCATATTATATTCGATGTTTGTTTATTTGAATCTTCTTAAAATATATATATATATATATAATATATTTCATTTGATAATATCTTCATATAAAAAATATCAAAACAATTATCATGTGTTACAGTACATCCATTAACATTCAAAAAATATTCTTTCTTCATCAAATTTCACACAAATTCAATATACATAAAATCGCGTGACGGTTGTCTATAATATGGGACGTATTGAGTAATTACTCCATTCGTTCCAGATAAATTACGGTATGTTGACTTGACACGATTATTAAGAATGTAGTGAGTTTGTGATATTTTACCTTTATATCTTTTTGAGTAAGTGGAAGAAATTATGAGTGGGGGAGAGAAAAAAAATAATGAGAGGGAAAATGATGTGATATAAAGTAGGGATACTTTGAATTTTTTGACATTTTAAAATTTGCTTAAAATATAAATGTAATTTATATAAGACATCTATTTTTAATAATATGTCGTAATTTATCTGAGATGGTGGGAGTATAATAGAATAGTTGACCAAGTTTTAGTTAATGTTTGTGCAAATACGGACTATGGTAATGTTTATAAGACATAAAAAGAATTAAGTTCCCGTGGATCGATTATCTTCTTGATTAGTGTTTGACGGGCAAGAATCATATCATATGCATCGAGCTACTTGTTCTATGACAAAATTAAGAGAAGAGTTTGCGGCTATAATGATCTTGTTGGCGACTATAAGTTAGTGTATTTATCATCAAAAACATAGGGAATCGACAGATGAACCAGACACTGAGACGTCTTTGTTAAATTTATAAAATATGTTTATGCTGTCTTACAAAATAGGTGATCGGGATCGATGTTACGAGGGCGTTTGTCTCTTGGTTTTCATCTTGCTAATTAAACCATGTTTTATTAGGTCGCAAGATTGTCTAATCCTTGTCCAAAGTCACACTCATTGAGTTCCATATGGATAGGCCTCTCTCAATTTGATATGGCTCCAAAACAAATCCATAACAAACTTGTAATCGCAATTGAGTAGTCGTTTTTATAATACCAGTAGTTCATATTAGAATATAATCATATGATCATTGTAATATGAACATTGTAATCGTCCTATAAATAAAAGACTTTTATATAGGTTTTATATATACACTTTATATTATTTTAATATATTGATTTCTAGCATTAAATATGACCGTTGTCATAAAATATAACATTACACTCCATTCTTTATATAATATGACTGTTGCTTCTCATATTGTTTTCTTTCTCTCTTTTTAATCAGCAAATTTAAATTATTCTCAATTTCCTACTCTCCCATTTGTCTTTCATTTCCCTCATTATGTCAATACAATGAGATTATCACAAACATGTACTGAACATATAAATCTAAATCAAGATTAGTTTTATCTCTGATATAAACAGGACAATATGTATGCAGTCTTGTTTTTGTTATAGAGAGTAGAATTCGGCATCACAAGATTGTTATGAGGCTCCCATGGACCAAAATCAGCATCACAAAAATCAGTCTCACCTGATTGAAAACGCCAAATGCATAAAAAAAAGCAGATGAAAACCACAATTATATTATATCTCAAGTACTCTCAAGTCTTTGTCCCATTCACTCCTTATTTTTTTCTCATATATCAGAAGCATCTGGGCTTTTTATCTGAGAGCAACTGAACACTTGTCTGCAGACCCAAAAAATATTTCCAACAAAAAAACAACTCAAAAGCATTAATTTCCTTTTTATTGTCTAAATGTTTGTTTGTTTGTCCAGACAAATTCTGCAAAAAATTTCAGACACTATCGGTCCTTGTTGTGCTTTCCTCTTTTTCTTTTTTTTTCCAAAAGAAATGAATGATGGGCTGGTGTTGACTGATAATATTTCTCTAATGATATTCATCAGTTCTTGTCTGTGAATCACTTCCATCGTCATGGTCCAAATATGACTCCAAAACCTAATATATTTGGTGGTTGGGTTCAATCAATATCATGAAAAAAATATAGTTTTGGTGGTTATGTTTATCTTGCATTTAATGTGTTGATTTTGTATTTGACATAAGAGAATCAAGGAAATCAAGATGAATGGGATTGATTGTTGATGAGAGTGCTTTCATGTATGTCTTTCTCCATGTTTTGGGATCTTGGTCCATGGGCATGGTGAATTTGGGACTTTGAGGTGTCAATGTTAGTGATGCGACTTGTGAGACCTATTATCATGTCAAGTTATCGTGGGCTCGTTTAATATAATCTTTGCATCCAATCTTAGGATAGAACACACATATTTAGTGTCGAGGAACCACTTATACTTAAAGTCCATCAAGTGCTAAACAAAGTCTCTATGTGATCTCATACCACAAGTTGTTTTGATACTTGTTAAGAAATCAGCTCTATTAAAAATTTAAATTGATGATGGAAATTCTATTAAAATTCTACGACCTCATACTTGGCTTGTTTTCTTGTCGTTGATACATAAAATTAAGTGTGGTTCAACGAGATAGACACCCGATAATAATAGAAAATCGACGTGTAATAAGTCATATCTTCGAAGCGGTCATGTTCCTATGGCTAGATCATGTATTTCAAGTAGTCAAAAGACATAATTTTACCTAGTGTTGTCACTTTTGCTATTGTCAAACTGACTTGAACTCATATGTGGATGTTCTCCGTCCTTTTGTTTTTTTCCGACATATGGTAACCTGTATCATACATTTTAGTGGTTAATTGATATACACAAAGGACCATTTTAGTCCGGCGCACCTATGCAGCGTAGAGATTAAGGGTTTTGAGTGTTGCTAAACTTTATCCACCGAGTTCGTTATGATGATTAACAATAACAATGCAGGTATTTTCTTTCATGATAGGATCTATATATAGAGAACGACGACATATAAATAGTCTTTCTTCTGTTACGGACAATAGAGAATCTGTTTGTCGGTATCCGTTGATCCACGCAAAAAGATGCCTCAGCATTCCATCATCATCCACTAGGGTTACCATAATGAGCCGCAAACTTAGTTAAGCTAACAGTAGTGCACAACTTGTTACAAAAAGGAACAGCACACCCTAATTGACCAATATTTAGTTTTTTCCACACATTAGCTCTTGCCACAGTAATGAACTTTTCAACGATCGGCACACTAAATAGCTTTTCTAACAAAGACTTTTAGAGTAGAGTGTGGAGTTAATAATTGTGTGCAAGCTGCCAAGCTGGCTTAATAAACAAAACATAGATATTACTATAATTCACCTTTAGAGCATCCTTTTATATTAACATAAGCGTTACATCAAATCTTCCGTCTGTGTTGATCCCTTGGAACGAGTATTGTTTCATGTGCTTACTTATCCACTGAGTCGTGACAATTTCATTCGGTTAGATCATGGTCTAAGAGCTGATCTAATGTTACCTTAGCGTTAGAATATCCTGGCTTTGTAACTCGCGAAGTTTTCAATAATTGACTTTGACTAATTAGGTTACGTGTGAATCAAGGAAAAAAGACGCCTTAGAAAATGGGGTACACGCCAGGGGTTTGCCTTCCACTGGCAGTAAAAAATCTCTTGCTTTGTGCAACACTTGGGGAACATTCTGTCAAAGGAGCTGCTAAACAAAAGGGATTAATTATTTGTTAAAGCATAATCTTAGACAATTAAGTGCAAGTTGAGGCTCTTTAATGATGGCATTATGTCTAAAAAGGGAAAATGTTGGCTTTTGCTGTTTTTGGAAGTATGTCCCATGAGAGTTTTGTGGCCCAGGTTTCCTGCCTGGATTCAAGTCCTTAAAAACAACAAGAGTGCCGAGACTTGGACAGATACAGTTGAATAGACATGATACAATATGGGCATCAATGGTTTAGAATGTTTCAGTTGTAAGTTGTCCGTCTTGATGATCCGAGTTCAAATAATGGTCATTAAAACAGATTGCGTGATGGTATCATGTGAATGCTCCAAGGGAAGGAGGAGTGGAGGACAATGTGTGTTGAGCCGTATCGAGCAAATTTTAGTTTACATTGCTCAGAAAATGGTTGACAACCAACGTGATATAGGAAATGCCTATTTGATGTGCACTATATTTATTATGATCTTGAATCGTCTTCTACACTTCCACAGCTCGAGAACTTTCTGCAAAGGATCGACCATATTGCCTGTATAGCGAGTCTAACGTTGTTGTTTCCTAGAGAGAAAGTTCGGTTAAGCGTCATGAATAGAGCACATGTATGTGCTATTACGATACTTAACTTAGGCCTTTGCAAATGTAGCTTTCGAAAAGATATTGAATGAAAGAACCAAATGGGAAGCCATGTAAGTGAAAACATGAAAATGGATAAAGTCGTCATTGAGGAATCACTTACACATATGTACACGAGAAAGAGAAGTCTACTTGATTAAACCAAAGAGTCCCTAAATCATAACCAAACAACTAAAAGTAACAATAACACATGAAGAAAAAAGAGACATTAAACATAACATAAAACTACAAGTTGTTGATCCATAACGAGTAGTCAACCTAAAATGGCAAATGGGCAGGCAACTTTTTCTTACAACATTTTTCTTTTCCTCAAATGCCCTTGGTATGATCCAAATCCACCTCCAATGTCAAATCTCCATGGATTCCTAGCACTTGATCAATCTCACCTCTCCTCATTGCCATTGCACCATTGCTTGTGCCCAGGGACCCATTTTGGGCATTTTGGACTGAAATATTTTTCCACAACCCTTGAGTTTAAGAGCTCAACA
The DNA here is from genome assembly GCA_001925005.1 of Drosera capensis. NCBI lineage: Eukaryota > Viridiplantae > Streptophyta > Magnoliopsida > Caryophyllales > Droseraceae > Drosera > Drosera capensis. Next base: position 26,145 of record LIEC01010629.1, read on the forward strand.
ATGGGTGCAAACTTGACACACCTAGGAGTCTTATACTGATTGATGGAAGCACCCAAACTAATAGCATAGTCCATTAACTTGTCGAAGCTCCCAGGCTCGACGATCTTGATCTCGAGTGGCCCGATGGACTTATCGGAGACCCTTCCTTGGCGATACACGCTATTGAGGGACTCTTCCATTGTGAGACAACAGTCCTCAAAGACTGAGGGTGGTATTGGTGTTGATCCCTTTAGGCTTAGCTCCCAATACAGGACATAGTGGCCTGGGATTGTCGTGGTGTCGGCATAGCTTGTGTACTCGGTTAGGGTGGCGTCGAAGGGCTGGAGATGGCTCAGGGCGTTCTTGATCGCCGCCTGGAGCTCTACCTCGTCGGTCTTATCGGAGTCTATGCTTAGGACAACGTTCTTGCGACAGACGAAGTTGAACTGTGGCGCGTTGTTCTTGAATCCTGCTACCCTTAGCACATCACCAACTCTGTACCTATACAATCCTGTATAGTTCACATAACCATGTTAGAACACTAAATTTTTATTGCTCACTTATGGTAAAATACAGATCTTGTGTTAACTGGAGTAGTTTTAGGCAGATATGTACTGTATTAGTTATTTGAAACGTTACTAATATAGTTCTATGCATATCTTGACTATGATTACAACTTACATGCTTTAAAATAAATTATTTGAGATAAATTTTGCTCAAATAAGGAAATATTTTTCATAATGTGCATATCCTATGTTCCTATAATAGATTAGTTCTTACGAGAAAGATGAATAAGAATTTTCTGGTTTTAGGATTCATACCGGCATAGGTGGTGATCACAAGCTCATACTCGTTACCGAGCTTGACGTCGATGAGATCAACCAACTCCTTCTGCTCCTTCTCGGTGAGAGATTTGGGGACAGAGATCAAATCCGTGATTCCATGGTTGCGATTAACGGGTAGGAACTCGAAATAGGCCATAGTAGGGATAAGGGTATAAGCGACATCTCCGGGCTTGGACAACGGGCTCAGGTTAACCCCGAAATAGCACTCCGACGAGGCGTACATGGTGCAGACAAGAGGGAGACCATTGGTATAGTAATCAAGTGTCGGTATGTATTGTGACATGGTCCCTGTCACAATAACATCAACATACTTTGTGTTAGGCCAAAGCCTAGTGATGATCCCCTGCCATGAGTCCTTCCCACATTGTGCCTCTATAAAATCCGCCAGCTTCGGGTCGGGCCTCAGGATCCGGGCCAAGGCCTCACGGACAGACGGGTCAGTGATCTCGGGATTGATACTCCCCGTGCGGATATCATGTGCCAAAAGGGCCCAATGATTTTCCAGAAACTTGATGGCCCGGATGAAGCCCGAGGCGAAAACTGCCCCGACCCGGAGCACCTCATTGTGCTGGCAAAGCCCGCAAAGCATCTGGGAGTACATGCTCTGGTAGGAGTCCGGGCAGAGCACGGTCTCATTCGGGCTCGTGTAGTTGGTGTACGGGTCATAGGGCCTGTCCTTGAAATGAGTGCTCTTGTAGTAACTTGTGAGAACGGGCCGGGCCAGCAGGCCCGACGGGGTCTTGGCCTCGGCTTTTATGAAGAGGAAATACATCCCCTTGCCCTTTTCTAAACCAGGCACAAACTGGCTCATCACTGGCATTAGAAGGCTGTATAGGAATTGCCTCCTTTCGAGCTCCTCTTCGATGGTTGGCATCAGTTTCCTTTCACCCCCTGATGTTCCAGAGCTGTGATCATAACATAAACCGAAACATGAATGAGCGAAAATCAAATGTGTTCTATAGTCTATTGTTACGCGAAAAGTAACTTCTCTGAGTCCTTAATTATTCGATTTACTTATTTTTAATCATATGTAACAATGTTTATGGTTATTGTTTAGCTAAGCAAATAACAAAAGTAGGACTGATTGGTAGACTATGGTTCATATATCTGAAATTTATCTATAGTTTCTTGATTATAAGGAAGTAGGATGAAAACCAACATGAGTCAAACACAAAATGGAAGCAACAATCAAATGAGTCACAGTTAGGTTGAGAACATGTATACGACATGTTCTTTCATTCTTTTTTTACCTAGTGAGGAACTCAGAGATGGGCTGAGAGCAAAGGATCTGTGACGAATCACCATTAGCGATACGAGTGATATCGGGTTCGATATCCTCATACTTGATCACAGGAACCATCTTCTTGAAAGTTTCCCTATCAGCATTCCCGTTGAGGCCGTGCCTATGTAGGTACTCGACATTCGCGTTACGCGACAGGATTTCGAAGAGGACTCTCCTTTGGACCTCATCAGCATTGGTTGTGACATCTTCTATGAACTGAAGTGTCTTCCTGTTGTTCTCTATGAGATTGTATTCTAAGGGTATTGATGACAGTGGTTTCTGTGTGCCCTTTGGTGCCTCAGGCATGGTTGTTTTTTTGAGATGAGAAGGGCAAAAAGTGCGTGAATATGAGATATGGGAAGTGTGATTTTTGTGATATTTCTCTCCGAGGAGTTTGGATAGTGCAAAGGGAAAGGGAAGTTGAATATATAGAGGGGAAAGGGTGAGGGGGCTTACAAGAACAAAGAAAAGGATGTGGAGGGTAGTTTGGTCATTGTGTATGTGAGGGGTTAACACTTTTGTTTTTGTGTTTTGTGATGGACATTAATGGCCTTGATCACCCCCCAAGACATTTCCATTTTGTGTCCCCTTGGTCAAACATCAACTTTCAATGGGACTAACCAAATGGTTTTTTCTATTTGGTGTAGTTAGTTAGTTACTCAAAATAATAGTAACCTAAGATGTCAATAACTTAAAGAGTATTTGGTTTAGTAACTCAAATTAGTTAAGACGTATATTTTGGATCTGATAATGGATTTTGTCAATAAAATTGAAAAAAACAAAGTTTAGAGGATTATTTCTGAGAAAATAAGAACATAAATCGAAAAAGCTAGAGATTTAATTTTTATCTTACAACCTATGGTTATATTGATTTTTATATCTCGAACGTGATTCTAATTGCCTTCGTACTCGACTTGTTTCATTCCATACTAAGCTTGACCTAGCTAGCTCGATAGTCCAAAGTCGACCTATGCTAACCAAAACAAATATTTTGTCGGATCGAGAAAACAAGGGGAATTAGCTAAGGGATCCCTTAAATTGGCTAGGGATCCCAAATTTGGCAAACAATGTGTACCAAATAGTTGCATAATGTGTACCTAATAATTGCATTATTGAGGAATATATGTCTTGAGATAAATAGCACTTTGGGGTACCCATTTGGAAGCAAAGGCCAGATAAGGTCATAATACATGAATCAAATAATAACAAACTTCTCATATACTTAAACTAATACTCTTAATAAATCATGTTTTGGTGGGAGGCTTGTTTGTGAATAGTCGGGGTGCCTTAAACACTCCCTCAACATGTTGTATTTGTTGCTCAACATACTTGACAAATAGAGCTTGAGTTACACTATACAATTACTAAAAGAAAGGTTCTTTATGTATAACATGTAGGATATCTTTGGTTGGACAAAATCATTTTTATCCATGTGTCTTGTTCCCTTATGTGTCACCTATATCCTCATCATGGATTCCCACATGTCACTCTATCATTACTCTTCTCCTCTCATCCTCTCCACCTCCTTTGCATATGTATACAATTCCCTCATTCCATCACATTTAAGTATATATCCCCAATTATATTAGGTCAAAGTTCGTGTATTTTGTGATATGTGCTCTTTGGATGTTAGAGCAAGAGGTAGACAAGTACCATATGGAAGGGCCGACATGATCATCCTTTAATACACCTTCAAGTTGGCTTAATCCAAGCAAAAATACTCCTCGAGATATGAAAAGAGCAAAATCTACGCAATCTTAATTGGATTAGCTGTAACCAATGAGATGTTCATTCGAATGTTCTATACTAGCTATGTTTATGAGTAATTTCATAAGCATATTAAATTAAAGACAGATTACAACTCATGTAATCTTCGTACACTATGACAAAATGTACATAATTCTATTTCTGTTGTAGTTGTAACAAAAGATTACCTTCTAATGTTCATATGAGGTGTCTAATTACTAACCACACGATTAAAAAAATAAATATTTAATTAAATATATACAAATGAATTATTTTTAAGTTGAAAATATTCATTTCTATATCGAGTCACAAAATATCTAACAAAACTAAAGCAAAACATTCCTAACAAAAAAAAGAACAAATTGCTCGCAACCACTCAGACCAAGATGTGTTGGCTAGCATTTGCTTGGGATAAATATCTAGCAACACATTATTAAATGGATGTCATTTTAGTTAGTGCCAAAGCACAGAAAAACAGGGAAGAACAATATGGTTCCAAGGGAACCGGGTTCAGGAGATGAACCAAAGGGAGCCGGGCAGTTTAATTTCCCGATATACGCGCAGTCATTCATTTCCCTCCCGGCCGGTTCACTCACGCGCCGGCATGATGGCTGGGTGTCTTGTCTCTCATTAATCCAACATTTTCCCCTGTTTAACTCCATTAATTGTTTTCTCTTAAATAATTATACTCGTCTCGTTTCAATGATGTTTAAGGGGATGTTTGGTATTAGAAGTAAAAAATAAATAGAAAAAATCAAAAATATTTTATCAAAGAAATTTTAAATGTTGTATTCAGATGAAATAAAAAACAAAAATTAAAAATTATTTTTTTATTTTTATTTTATTCATTTAAGAAACAAAAATCAAAATCAAATAATAATTTGTTTCATCAATCAATAAAAAAAAATAATAACGATATTAATCGTACATTGTAGTTTACGGCTTTGATTACTTTGGCCTGTTTAGCCAATGATTATTAGGTTCAAGTCCTAACAAAAATAAACGTTACAGTGAAATAACAAACATATCTGTCATTTACCGTAATTTTTGAAAATACAAATCCATAACATTCAAAACATACGTTAGTTATTTCGAACACACTTAAACCCGTATCTATATTACAGAACGATGGAACAATAACCTATATTTAATTAAAAGAGGGTTTGTCCGCACGCAGTAAATGTGTGGTATAGCAAGCTAGCTGTACATGTACTGGAACAAGTTCCGTAGCGTACGGTAACAGATACTCCTCGACAACTGGACAGATAGATGAGGGAGTGAGCAGTTGCATTGTGTGTGAGCAACCTTTGCTGTGATATTCTGCACCTGCAGCATCTCCACACAGCTGTCTCAACAGACACGTGTACGGCCACGAGACCACGAGACCAGCTAGCATGCCAGCTGGCACCCACGCCGTTGCCATTTCCCCTTGTACGTCGGGCTGACGCAATAAAGAAAGTATTCATGATATTTTTTCTTTAAAGGTTAATCCAAGGATTAAAATCCTTTGATCAATAGTGTCGATTCTCTCGAAAGATCATATAAATCAAAACTTGAATGTCTGATCAGAAATTCCACATTAACAATTGAGCATCCAGCAAGATTGGATCCCCTTACCTTTTCATTGGAGGGTTGGACTCATGATATTCGACACATAAGAATAAAATACCTAATGTTTAGGTTTATTTAATATTATTTTTGTTTTTGTTTTTTTAATTTGATTTTACTGATTGATGAGAAAAAAATATTTATTTTCAAATCTTATTTATGAAATGGATGAAATAGAAACATAAAACAGAAAAAGAAAAAAATAATTATCTATTAAAAATTTAGATAAACGAAAAAATAACAATTCAGAAAATCAAATCGAATATACAATCTATAATGCATGAGAATCAACCGTACTTTTTATCCCAAAGCAAGTGAAACACATTATGATGTTCGTTTATTAAGGAAAATGAGTTGAATTTGATACAAATGACATCTTTGTCCCTTATATGTTAATGCACTGTAAGAAAAATGCTTATGTGTGTTGGACAAGGATAATGGCTTTGTAAATCCGTCACGAGCTGATGCCTTTTTGTGATGGATATGCAAATCCGTCACCGAAGCGATATTTTTCTCTGATGGAACAAAAAAACAATCACACAAAATTATTAACGATGGATAATTCCATCATATATGTTAATTTTTTGGAGGGTTAAGAATTTTTGACGTCAAAACGATTCTATGTTTTGTGATTGTTTTTTACCGTCACAGAAAAGCGATATTGGTGATGGCTTTTCATTTTCGTCACATAATTCCAAATCTTTTGTGATACAAAAATATTATATAGAAAAATTATTTCAAAATATTATATAAAATACAAGAATTGTTAAAAAATTTATTATTTAAAACTTATGCAATCAAATTTCATAAATCAAATGATAATAAATGTTTTGATGATAGAAAATATTACTAATGAGATATGCTATATATATTTTGGGACAGTCCAATAGACGAGGGTTGCATATTTTTTTTATATGAAAAGATTATTAAATGAGATATGTTGTATATATTTTGAGACGATCCAATAAACAAGTATTGCATATAATATGAAACGTAAAGAATAATGGGAAACAATGATGTAATAGAAAGTGAGCAACGACAATAGTTAAGTAAATTTAAATAATAAGATTTTCATTTATAATAAGATTTTTTTAGACGGACAAATTAAACAATTTGTTTTTTTTTGAACGGGGGAATATCATTTGAAACTTTCAGATACACTGAAGAAATAACAACAAAAGAAAACGTGTGAATGAAGAAAAGGAGCCAATGGTTACTCAATAGAAAATGTTGTGTGTTTTTGATATGCGAGGAGAACGTGTAAGGAGCATGTGTTGGGAGAGTGCATGCTTGTGGTCTTGCATTGTATATGGAAAACACATAATTTATTGCATATCTTTGACCTTTGACCTAAAATTGATTTATCTCATGCAATCACGAATATTATTCTAGGTCTTATTATTTTTATAATATTTTGATTTTATATGTATATTGATATAAAATTTAATACGTGTATAACGACGATTAAATATACTATTTGGTAAATTTATCGTGAAACATCAATAGTTTTGTAAATTACGTATTTCAACCTAATATATGTTACGGGATGATCAAACATAATTTTATATAAAAACGAAACTTATATTCATACATATAGAAAAACATAAAATACATATATGTTGTAAAAATTAAGGAATTGAAGGAGTACTTCATAATAACATACCCAATGAATCACATAAATATTTGTTGTAATGTAGGTAATGGGCGATATCGTTGCTCCTTGTATATGTATGCTTGAAGCACAAAACTAGAAGCATAACTCATGTTCATTTCATAATATAAAAAATACTTATTTATTTACATCATTTTAAAATATATGTAACATATCATATTTAATAATTTTTTTATATATAAAAATATCAAAATAATCATAATCTATTATAATATACTCGTCATTTCATAACTGCAGCAATAAATCTCACTATCACCAAAAAAAATATATTCTTTTTTCATCAAAATTCATATAAATTCAATACACATATAAAAATACGTGTCGGATCAAACCGTTTCCTATATTTTGAAACGGAGAGAGTAGAATGCTTTAGGAGGGTAAAATGTGGCTTTGGTGACGCAAAATTTATATTAAACCTTGGGTATTTCACATAAAGTCCAAAGTTTCCATTTTCATAATTAAAATTGCATCCATGATGCATGGGATAATGCTTCCAAAGTGTTGATTAATTAGGCTTCAATTAATTGAAGGGGGTAGTTATGCAGGTATACTTTTAGTGATTGAGCTAAGGAATCTTATCCATATAATAACATTGGTATTTTACATACGAAAATGTGTGATTGATTTTATATTACAAATTTTATTTTTTATTTTATAAGTTGAAAAGTTTATATTGTAGATTGATAAATATATACTGTCAGATTTTATTATTTTTTATAATTGATATCCGACAATATATATTTAAGTACTTATAATATAAATTTTTCAAATTAGAACAAATCTAATGCTCCAAGTTATTTTTTGCAAATGCAAACCTATATTATATCTATGAATAATGCTGAAATGCTAAAATATACTAATATCATTCCAATATGATTAATGCTATAATTTGCCAAGAAAACCAATAAATCGATAGGATGAAACTACATATCTTTTTGTAATTGTTCTCTTTTTCATGGGATCTTCCCATCAAAGATCTTGAGTTACTAAAAAATAGTATTAGCTATTCTTCTTGCTAAATATAATATTTGTTTTGACAAATTATCACAATTTGCCATGTGAGAAGAGCTGCATTGGATGGAAGAATTTTATGTCAATTGCTATATTTTAACCATAATCACCCTTTTATCTATCCTATTGAACTTATTCTTACAAAATTATAAAAAGTAAAACTTGTAATATAAAATCAACCATTACATTGCCACAAAATCAACCCCAACGAACCTTTTTGCTTACTCATAGAAGGCATATTGAAAGCTTAATCAATTTCATTTGTGGAATATTCCTATCAACAACTGCATCAAGTTTATCCAATCGATTCATTAAGTAGTATACATACCATAATTGTGTTTGACATCATGGTTATATAGTCTCATCCAATTAGTAACGCCTACGTGGATAATGAGAACTAACTATCACATATTTGTCAACTTTCAAGGTTGTTTCAGACCATTGGATGTGCATATTTGTGAGTAATTGAATTATTTAGTCAGAAAACAGATGTTGAAAAATCTTCGTGTTTTTTATGGATTCTTCGAATTAGGATTCGCAAGGGGCAAATTCTCACCCAAATGTTAATATCATGTTTCTGACGTCTAATATGTTGTTAGTTGCAACTATAGAAGCAATTGACATTTGAGTCATCACAAATTTGGTGATTCAACATTGACTTGGCCTTAAATTTGGTTGAAATATGGATTAAGAATAAGTTCCAATTGTCGTCACTATGCTAATAAGATACTTATTCCTCCCAAATTAAATAATAATAGTATTGTCTTTTGGCTCATAGTGTAAGCAACAAAACAGTTTTCCTACCGCACCTATGAGACGGGAAACAAGTGGCAATCGTCACAGTTTCAATAGGAAATACTAACAATTACTAGTATGTTTTTTCAAGAAATTACTATGTCTAAGAATATCTGTGTCTAAGAATATCCAATGTCTAGCGAGTTAGCGCATTCAATATTAAATATGTAATGACATATATTAATACATAGTTTCCTCACATAAATGATTTTAAATACTTGCTTCATCATATAAAAAATATAACACTTTTTATTTTAAATCAAATTGTTGTATTGTTTATGACGGTCTAATCATATACATTGTCTCATACTTCACCAATAGATACTATGTTGATTATTTTTGGTAACTGACGCAATCGACATAACAATTTAACCATAATTTTTATTCATATTTCCAATGACTTAGAGACCTTATAAATATGACCCTTGACCGTCCTGTCTCTAATGGGTAATGATCCATGATCAACATTGCATAAGGTTACGCAGTCAACAAAACCCTGTCGTCCATTTGAAAAATGAACGGCTGGATTAAAACTAAACTCATTTTTATCCGATAAAAAGAACCACGGATTCCATGAAAAATTATGCCAGTTAGCACTCAGAGTGAAATTACAAATTTTTCCCCATCCGGGATAATTTACAACAGATGAACTAAAAAAGTCAATTGAGTGTCCGTTATGTAAGTTATAATTCCTTCTGTGGTTTTTTTACGGATGAACAGTCCTTTCGGGGTTATTTTTCCCGGGTGAATATATAGACAGCAGAACACTATTATTTTGTATTATTGTCAATCTTCCTGAATACATTTCTTGACTGAACCGAACAGTAAATCTACTAAAAAAATCAATGCAAACATCATTTCAGTAAAAAAACAAAAACCATTCATTACAGAATCATAACATTTATGATACATATGAACATCTAAGCATTTCATGATTGCCCAATAGGAGGCATCTCTCAATTCTTACAAGTTAGTAATTCATAGGCAATCCTACATCTATAATTGTCGGAATAATCTTCGGTCCATGTTGAATCCTCCATTTTGATTCCTTACATGATGTAATCCATGTATTTAAATACATACACTCCGTAATCATTACTGTTAGTTTGCTTAGGTCTTTTCTTGACCACTAACAATTTGGGAGCTTGTGTTTTCCTGAACTTGTCGGGATGTAATGATCAAAGAAGATGTGGAAAGTACTCCGTCTCCATACCACAAAACGAGCCAAATTTGTGAAGGAAAGATAAAACCAATGAAAAAAGATCGTTCCAAGCAAAAACTCACCATATATTTGCTCTTTATGTTATACATCTTCGCTACCGTGATGCAATCGGTATCATTTATCCAGATTGAACACGTAGAAGATGAAATGACAGATGATGTACATCGGAATCATCACAAGTGAAACTGTATTGATCGAAATTTGTCCTTCGCTTCTCACATATGTGAAATGACCAGATTAAAAGGCATTTACATCTTTAGGGACCTCGAGGAGCAACATGAAATTTTTCCGCACCTTCTGCGCAAGCCAATTGCCTAAATCCCTTAGGCACATTTGCGCGAATAGAAAACTCACAACTTAGACCCCATTTCTCTGACAAGAAGGCTTCGAGACCATCAGCCTAGCATATGCGTGAATCACCTCATCAAATAATCATTGACTAGTTTTATGGGAGCTATTTTCTTCATTGGATGGCCTTAGGCTCACGATACACTAACACGGAGGCAGCAACTCCAGGAGCAGGAGGAAGAGGGGCAGGAGAAGTTGTTGAGCGCTCTCGTAGGGGGTATGCACTCGGTAACCAATAAAAATAGGGAACACTCATGGAATGGCATTGATGGCTGGGAACCAGATACTCAGTCTTGTATGATCAATTTGTAGTGGTCATGGGATTGGTCAAGAGAATTGGCTCATCGCTGTCGAAAAGCTTACTGTGAGATGAACGTTGTGGCATCGCGATAGATGTAAGTTGGCTCTGAGTAAGAGGGATGCTCTGATCAACATCGTCATGTCCTGAATTCTTTCTCTTTCTCTCACGAACCGAGGCCATAAAAGGCTCGTATTGTGCATCTATTAGCGAAAGTAGAGCCGTGATATGGTTAGGAAGGGTGACCTGTACCTCCCTAATGCTGTCGACGAAATATCAAAGGGTCGCAATATGAAAATAAATTAAAATTATTCAATGCCAGATGAAAAATTATTCGATTTGTGGTATGGAACGTAAGTGCTTTTCCAAAACATTCATAAGTCATTTGAGATCTGAAGTCAACCCAAACAATTACGTCGATTCTATTCTTCGAGTCGTTCTTGTAACGATGGAAAAACTTGCCCATTCCATCGTCATTGAGCTTCTTCAAATAGTTTACTACAGACTGTGTATCCCCGATACTATCATCTCGAACACTTCTCAAATCGCGAAACTTATTATGCACATCTCTCTCAAAAAAACCCGACATTTGTGATGTATCCGGCCTGCGTCGAAAGCACGTTCATCATTCTACTTGTCTCGATTTTCGATTCATTCATAAGAGATATCAAAGATCTCGCAATTGGAGTGATGTTCTCTGTTGTGGATATAAGATTCACTTTCCTATGAGAAACCAGAGGATTATTATGACCGCCTTCATACCTTGTAACAACCCAAATGTCTTTCGTCTGATGATGGACGACAAACGTTTTCGCTTTTGCAACCCGTACATTGTACACGATCTTGTTTTCTGATTTTTTTTTCCTTCATCTCTAGCTCGCTGCTTTCGATTGATTTCCCCGCCAATCGACATGTGAACATCCGAGAACATAAATCTTTTGAACGTGTGCGTTTCTTACTGGTTTTGGTATTCAGTTGGAATCCCGTGTTTTTTTTATACAAAAGCTTTGTAAAAATTCTCAGTTTCCTACAACGTGTTGAACGTTTTATCTTGAAAGGGCTTTGAATTCTCGTATTCATTGTTTTGGATCGAATCATTGGAAGTCAAGACATCTTCATCTTCGAATTCATAATCAAAATATGACTGCATGAGGAATTTTCGTGAAATAAAAACGAACTGAAAACATTGTGAATTGAGCGGATAAAGAGCAAATATTTTTTCTTCCTTTTTGCATTTTTTCTGTAGTTCGATACCTGAACAAAAGTTATTGGTTGAATATCAATTCCAGATCTGAAACATGTAAAGTAATGGTACGTGTGGAGTTTTGATTATTTAAGTCGATCATCCGCTATAAATTTCACCGGATTAATTAACACGTGTCATAATTTTACTAGTAATTATCTCGCTTCCGGGAAAAAGATTAGCAGATGTTTTGATGAATTGGCAAGTGTCACAATTTCACTAATAATTGTATGATTTCCGAGAAAAAAATTGGCGGATGTTTTATTTCTGAAGAACATTACACCGGATGAGATCGTATTTTAATTAAAGGTCGCGTTCGTAGTTTCATTTATTTTGAACCTCTGACAAAAAAAAAATAATGATAGTCCGTTAAACTTTCATATCCGGTGTATTTGAATCTGGGTCCTCCATCTCACTCATTAACGATTTTATATTATTGACCGTTGAAAGTTAGAGAGCCAAATGGATCATCATCCGCCTCTAATATGTGTATATTTAGGGATAATGCTGGTGGTTATCCCAGCATTAGCACAGCAAACAATTAATTTATTTGATTAATTATGTTAACTTCATTATTGTAATCATGATTAAATATGGTACGTGGCAGTTCTAATCGTACTTTAGTTTGGACTTTGGAGTTTTACTGAGGTCACTGACGGTCCAAATTCAAAGTTTAATTTTTCTATACAATTTGGCTTTACCTGCTGTGAAAGAAATTTGTAACCTTTAGCTTGAAAGTCTTCATCTTACGGTTAAGATGTCATGTCATCTAGCTACTTTGCGGGGGGGAAAAAAAAAACCATTTACTATAGGAGTAGAATACATGAGGTTAGAATACTATTCCAACAAGCAGGGGAAAGATAATCCTAGTCAATCTTACTTGAATGGTATTAATCTAAACAAGGGTTTGACATTTCTGTTCGAGATTTTTTGAATAGATCATAAAAAAAAACATCTTTATATCATGATAGATATTAAATTACATACGTATTATATTGTTTCAACTTCGGTATTTCATGAGATTGTTTGTGTTATTGTCTTCCCAAAATTTAACCAAATTAGTGATAGGTGTGTAATCCATTAAGTATACGGTTTGGGAAAACAAAACAAAAGCAAGTTAATATCGGAATATATTAGAGAGACTACTTCATGACGTTATTAGAAAATGTTAAATTTATCACCACATGTTTTGAATTGAGGTAATCATAGTAGTATAGTAGTTCTCAAAAAAATTCAATGGATTTCATAGAAAGGATATGGTAAAGTTGGTTTATTAGCAGTATATGTCCTTTAACAATTTGTTGCTATAAGAAAATTAAAGACAATGCAATATTCGTTAATAATTAAAGTCCTATGATCGGTCACTTCTTCTAAGATCTATGTGCGTTCCAAAGTAAATGAAGATCTTCACTTCTCAACGCAATGATTTTAAGTTACTACTATGCATCATAATTAACATAGGAACATACACTTTTCTTCTTGTTTTAGGTGCATAGAAAAAGTGAATAAAAGATTACACAAACCCAAATAAAAAGTTGAAAGAGAAAATATATGTATGATGGAACGTATTCAAGAGTGGCAGGCCTTGAATTGCTACAGAATGTTTTGTTTTGGGACCATATTTTTTACACATATGGAGATTATACATAATTATTATGAACGTTTTGGTATGTCTTGTAACAATTTTTTGCAGTCTTTTTGTTCCCTTTGAGAATAGTGCTTTGTGGCTTAGCCATGCATCATGTCCCTCTTTTTCTTGCCTATTTGCTTCCCATGATGCATGGTTATTCAAAGATGAACTATTTCTTCATGTGCTATATTTAGCAACCAACAACAGTTGGGTATCCAATTATGGTCTTGTTTTCCGTCATTATTGATTATTTTGCAGCATAGAAATATTGATCAATCGCAAAATAGAGATGCATAATATCTTTGAAGAGCTATCTCTATATTACTCCATCCATCCCACAAATAATACAATTTTTTTTGTATAGACTATCTCAAATACTTGTAACATTTTCTCTTTTTTTTAAATTTTTAATCTAAAAGAAATCAATCATATTTTATTACAGTATATTTTACTATTTTTTCTCTCAAATGTTATAGTAAATCCTACTCTCTCTAAGAAAATAAATATTTTTTATATCAAATGTTTAAAAATTTGACACACACCTAAATGGATTAGGTCCATGGGAATATTTGAACTATTTGATGTTGTAACAAGTCCGTCCCCTTTTCTCATTATTTTAGAGCATTGGCCAAGGGTCATGAACTTTCAATTGCCACTCAAGGTTGGTAATGAGTCATATCTCATGATATGATAGAAGTGGAGATGATAGATAGGTAGTGTAACCATGCACCCCCCGAAGTACTTGTGCATGTACCCAATATTGACTAAGAGGTGCATGAGGGTGTCTGTATCAAGCTGTATGAGGATGTTCTCCACTTTTGCATGCCCCCAAATGAAGACAAATGAGCTATAGTACACATTGCTTGCTAATAGTTATCAATGTTCATCATCAACAAAAAAAAAAAAAGATTATCGAAGTACAAGGTATCTAATAGAAAAAAAATAATAAGTATATTTAACTCCCTAATATCTGTTAAGTTTGGCATTTACACTCATATACTATGAAGATATACATAAAACCTAAGCCTGATTAGGACCTTTTCAGCGTTATGACATTATGTGCAAAAATTTAGGAGAGGCTTTTCGAAAATAAAGGCAAGCGATCATCCGCTTCCAAAGCGAAAAGGGTCATTCGTTAACTATGGAAATTCAAGAGAGTTATATACAATTATCCTTTTGTTAATGACCAAGATGTCATTGCAATAACCACAGTTGTTACAAGGGGTAAACCCTCACCCCAGCTGATAAATGGACTGGATCAACATCCGCGGTTTGGGTGAGATCTTGTGCTCAAACATCCGACCTGATATCATAGACATCATTTTAGCAATAATCGAAGTTGTTATATTCCAATGCTACCTCTAAAATCCATTACGCTATTTGAATAATGAATCAAATAAACAATTTCTTCTTAGATTTCTCATTGGTGATATATATGTTCTACCTTGTCTGTTGCAAGTGACAGTACAAATTAATGAGTGTACAGGGTGCTTCATCATGATGGCCTAAAAATGATTCCTTTTGCTTTAGTTTGATTTCTATTATTCTCATCATCCTCAAATCCAATAAATACAAAACTGTTATTTTTTAAATTGATTCGTCTAATTATTTTGTTTCATATTTGTTTGAAAAGATCTTAAAATATAATCTTATTATAATCGAGATGATGATTGAATGTTCATGATATACGGCAAGATATATACAGCCCATCAAGATACGGCTTCTTACAAAAAGGATGTTTGAGTTATCTCCCTTATTGGGGGCACTTCTCTAGTCCTTTTCTGCCTAGTTGTCGGACACTTGCATACATTCTTTTTTAGACTTTTTATGCCCTAAACTTCAAGGGTAACTATAGCCAATATATGGTTCATATAAATATGTTCCCCAAAACTTTAGGGTACACACAGTTCGTCATTGTTCATGTTCCTAACAGTGAGTGTTTTGAATCATTAAAAAAAAAAAGCAAGCAAAGAGACCAAAACTGCAATGTATGGTCGTCTTTGTACGTGTCAGCTTTTGTGTAGGCTTCATTTATTCAAGTCCCAAATTATTGAAGCACTTGGAAAGTCTTTGTCTGCTGATCAATTATGGGTTTTTTTTATCGTTTGTGATGTTCATGTTCTATGCTATCTTCATAATCCAAATCTTTCATGCTTTTTGATAAGTCTTGTCTCGAAGATCATTGCCTCCGATTGACAACAATTTTACCTTAACATTATCCGAAATGCGGTTCATGAAAAGATGGTTTACATGTATTAGAAAACTACGAAACAATTGCTTTAAATGATATTTTTCGATTAGAGACTTGTATACGTATAAATTCATTAATTTGTGTCGACCATGAAATCAACAGTGTGGTTTACATGTAACATGCTTTACATGCGTGTAAACGAGTTTTAAAATGGCAATATGGCTTTTCAATATTCATTGAGATTTATCTATAGTGAGAGAGGTTTTTCTATAGTGAGATTTACGTATAAACATGTACGGAAAAAACAAATGTTTTTTTGTTTGGTATATGAATACATACTCGTGAATAACGAAAATATTTGAATTTTTTTTATTATTATATACACATAACATACTAGTGTTTCACAGTTAATAATATGGTATCAGCTTTGGATTGGTATCCTTTGAATACAGAGTTAATCACTAATATAATATTTGAATTGCAACTTAACAACAATGATTTGATCCAATGAGAAATAAACTTCAACAAAAAGGACTAGCTAGATTCCAAAAATGAAACAAATTCCAATGCAAAGATGACTTGAATCATTATATATTTTGAGCTTTGCTTAATCAATTATTCTTTTTGGTATTGAAAAAGAAGAGCAAATCAACAAGATTTTGATATCAGTGGTCACATTTTCACGTGCTAGGTTTAGTAAGATTCGTGCCTTGTTTCACCTTTTGAGATCAAGTTCTTTGATTAGAGAGTAATGGTGATGATTAACATAATACACAAATATGTGCAATGGTTGCAAATCAAATTGATTATAGTACCTAAGTGCACTCATGAATTCATGTGTTGTCAGGATGGGATTGAGGAAAAGATTATTATAAAGATTAATGAATAGCTAAACAAATTCATGTGTATATATGACCAAAGAGAACCATTGGGAGTGGACTTTACTTGCCCTACTTGAACTAGCTAGGCCGACTTAGCAACCAATATCTTAAGACTAAAACTCCTATTTGTATTAATTAAAAGTAACGCTAGTTTGGATTTGAATAATCAAGTTTGACTTGGGGCACCTAGAACTATGCTTTGCATAGTTAAAACAACGAAAAGATTGTTTTTCCTGATATAGTCCAAGATGCCAAATCTCTAGCTATATAGTTAGGATAAATTATAACATATCACTGATCCAATCTTTTTTTATTTGTGATAATTGAGATTTTCTCTCATCTTAAGGAATATTGTTTTGTGATGCGCTCTAGTGGAACTGAGATGTATATAAATTGTGCCGTGGTTTTCACTATTGCTATAGACCATATAGCATCGCCTACGATCGATCTATACGAATATTCCCTTATCATGCATGCACCTTCAAAGTGTAACCATGGAGATAATAAAGTGTAGAGCATATACAATCCAAGTATTTGATTCATCAACATTTAGACCACCTTTATTCCAATATGTTATATGTCTCCATGTATATGCAAGCCAAACGGGTCCTCATGAGATCACACGCACAAACACATACCATGTACAAAGATGATTGTTGTCATAACTCAATTGGGTAATGAGAAAGGCAAATACTTGTGGGTGACATAGGCAACGTTGCTTTCAACACTTTCTGTCCTTGAGCTTTGTTGTTTTCTTCATGACTTTTGTGTTTGAAGATATATAAGATGTGAAAGAACAAAGGACAGTTGAGATTCTCTAGTGTTAGAAAAATGGCACTCTTTGGCATATGGCCATATATGGTGGGGAACAAATGGATTTTGAAGCTGAAAATGAGGGATTATGATTCAACCATTTGGTATAAGCAAATAGAAAAGCATAGGAAAAGGATAGAAAGGGTGCTTGACTTTGTTACATGTTGATGTTGAATGAAGAGAAGACGGTTGTGGCCATTGTCTACCAATAGGACAATTTGGGGTTATTAGTATTGCTCCTCTATGTGAGGATGTGCAAGTTGTGCATATAAGATGCACTTGCACCATGTGAGAGCACAAGGGTTATGTTTGGTAGAAATATAGGCATAGTAGGTAAAGTAAACAAAATCGCTTGATCGTTCAATATCGGATATCAAATATAATGTATGGAAGTAAAGGTAAGAAGGAAATTATGTTCCAAAATAACTTGCTTTTGGATAGAAGCCATTGCTTAACTAATTGGATTGTTAGTTTAACTGATTCAATTAAACTGATTCGATTGTCGATAGGTATTTGTTGTATCTGATTAGACATATCTAAAACATCCAACCCTCTTAAGTATACAATTGTCGGCTCTTGTATGTCAACGCGAGCGACAAATGTTACTTTTGCTTCCTTATCAACTAACTATTTGGGGTTATTTGAAAGGTATAGGTCAAGTGTGTTGTGCCTCCCTAGCTTAACATTGAGCCCCTCCAAAACGAACAATGAAAAGTGAAACTAATAGTAATGTCTAGTTCATGCAATCCTTAGTGGGCTAGGGTGCATCTCTTATCCTTTCTTCATTATTTTTCTTAAAAGCAAGAAGTATTGTCACAAAAAGGCTTGAGTGTGCCCCATCCTCAAAACTCTAATATCTCTATGCTCCTTTCTCAACTGAGTATCCTAATGTAATTGTGGCTAGTGATGTGATGATGAGGTTATCAAGCCAAGATAGTGATATCGAGTCTTCTTCCAACATGCCATGCATCTTGTGCTTCTTGAGTCAATGCCTCGGGACTCCAATTTCAACCCACTTGAAATCCTTTTTTTTTTCTCCCTCATATAATTAAATTTGGATCTAAATCTGATCAAATATATAAAAATAACCGAAATCTTCGATCTTATATTTAAGCTACAAACTTTATAAAAAAAACATCGATCCTTATCTCTCAGTCTCATCAAAGTGTTCAATTCTTTCCTGGACAACTGGATTAACAGGAGCAACGAGCCTTATTATGTAGATTTATTTGAAACATATATTATATATTTTCAGAATTTAGCAAACCTACAACCAAGAAGAAAAGCATATGTCGGGGTCGTCAAGGTTATGAAAAGGGTATCACAAAGAGGCAAGACAAAAGGTCCGAAGCCGACGGGTTCTCGTCACCCGTTGCCGGCAGCGAAGGGAACGAGCAGCTCACATGGCCTAGTTGTCATGTGAGTGATGAACCTTTAAACATGTACCAGAATATATCCAGGAATCCCACCATACAAAACTTGACCAAAAACAACAATGTTTTTTATGAGACCTTTCACCAGCAGAATCGACAACTACCCAATAATAGATAAACATCAGAGGTCCCTGATAAAAATAAAAGTGGCATGCATGATGGAAAGATTAGCTGATCTTTTGGTTCATCTTATTGAAATCAGCATCTTCATCACTTGAAGTCGTGCATCAATGTACTTGGCATAGATCGGCTTTTACCCGCTCCTCGACTGCAAAATAGTAACCTTTAGCGGTTTTAACTAGGAAAGTCCTGTTAATGTAGCGCAACGGGAACAGAGGTTATGGACAATGATTAGCGCCGTAACTCATTGAAGCAGTTGGCCAGTAAGTCACAATTGAGAGATCTAAGCTTGTAAACTACAATAACATATTGATACCTAGAGATGAGAAACCAGCAAACTATAGTAGCATATTAGTAATAGGAAAGGGCATGCATCATCCTCAGCTGCAGGGGAGTAACTGATTGATCAATGCACAGCCAGAGAAAACCAAGGAAAATGCGGTATGGAAACGGATAAGGGAAGAATTATGTTGAACAGGTCGTCAAAACAGCAAGACAGCTAGGGAACCATCACAACAAGCAGCCAGATCCGTACAACAGAATTTCACTAACAGTAACTGCATAACGCAATGGAGCAGTAGATCATCTACTTGCTATAGATAGAGTCGGAACATCCCTAAAAACACAAGAAGAATGCTGAGATTCGGAAGCCCGAGTCACAAAACATAACCAATTAGTAGTATTCTCTCCATCCCATAATATAGGTTCCTATTTGATCCGATATGTCGATTTATGTATATTGAATTTTTGTTGGATTTTGTAAAGAAAGAATATTTTTTTAGTGATAGTAAAATTTAATATTGCACTTGTGAGAAAAGATAATGGACGTATTGTGACAGATGATGATTTTTTAGCTGAAAAACTTACTAAATATGATATGTTGGTTATATTAGACAAAACAGAAAAAAAAAGGAATGAATAAAATTCACAACATTAAGACATACCTTTAAGATTTGACTACAATTTATTATTTCAATCCATTCAATTCTTGTTTTAAACTTAAGGGCTTTGTGTTTAAACTTATGTTATTTTAAGTATTACATAAATATTATACATAATGAATCTATCGAAAACATACCCATAACTTACTAAAGATTGTACCAAAACGAACCGCACATAAAAAAAAACAAACCGAATTAATATACCCAGAGGGCTTTGATGGGCCTTTCATCCCCCTTCTGGCCGTGAAAATTGATTATATTAAAGTTGTTTGGGCTTGGCTCATTCTAATGATAAGACTTTTGGCCCATATAACCAATGGCATTCTTTCATATAATCTAAACAGACCAAACCCAAACTTGCTCAAAGAGCACAAGCATCGACCCATATAAACTCATATTGCCCCCATAATGACTCACAGCCTGTCTTCTTTCATCCCGATGGCCCAAATTTTCTTGAACACTATACTGCATGTTTCAAATTTCCAATCCACAAGCTTCTTCAAATCCAACAATCCCAATTGTTTTTGGGGACAGTCCACCTCAACCGAAAACTTCTGTTTATTTGTTTATACATAATCAAAGGTAACATCTGCATAGGCTTTTCATTTATATTTTTTTTCCAGAACACGCAGATGAACCAAGAAGACCCAACTACAACATGTTTGATGTGAGCAGTGGCTAATGGTTGAACTGTACATGTATGAGACAGGACTCTTGCGTCCCGGTGCTCAATCCCTTCCATCTATTTATGCTAGTTTTCAACTCTCTAAATGAACCTCACAAGTTTTGAAAAACAATGATCTTCTCGAGACTTCCATTACAATCTGATTTCAATATTTATACTAATAATTTATATCACTTTTGTTTCCAAAGATGCTAAAATCATTCTGATTCCAATGAAATGTCCAAAAAAGTTCCCATTATTTTGTATCACTCAATGGTCACTCATAATGAAAAAGCAAGCATCTATAAGACAATGATTTACACAAGATTATCTCATCGGTCGAGACATTTTTTCTATTGAGAATTGAGAAATGACACAATCATATGAAGCAACAAAGTTCTCCAAATATAATAACCCTACAAATAGCAGTCCTCTGATACTCCCATCGCACAATCGAAAAGCACCATCTGATCTCGCAAATTACAAGATATCTCACCACAATCACAATTATCCAAAGAAAGCGAAAACTCGAGATACTCAGAAACTTGATAGAGAGGGCACACGACAGATTGCATTACCACGAAGAGTTCGAGTTCGGCATCCGATCCGCCGGATCTCTGGCGTCGCCGTCGACTTGGCCGTTGGAGTGACTGGGCGTTGTTGGAGTGGAGAGAAACCCTAGGATTTGAGATAGCGAGAGTCCACTGGGCTGAAGAAAATGGCCCGAGTTGTTTGGGCTGAATATAATGGGCCGTAAGATATAGGCTGCGTAAAATGGGCCGATGGACAAACTTGGAAACTTGTTGGCCCAAATGTGCAGCCTGGTTGCAGGCGGTCTATTTCGAAGCAGCCAGCTGTGATTGTGGCCTGTGGGGTTTTGTGGTTTTGAAATGTCTTTAGACGTTATGTTGATCAAATATTTTATCGCATGAAAGAAGATGATGCAAAGTTTCAAAAGGAGAAATAATTTAAGAGAAGTGAGGAGATCAGATCCGAGCTTGTCGATTCCTTAGTACGCTTGCGAGACTCATGTAGTAGGGTTTGGATGGAAGGAACAGAGCATGGAATAGAAGAATGAGGTGTTTCATTGGAATGTTAAAAATCATGTTTCGTTTGTTCTTTGGAATTAGATTATTATTATTATGGAAGGAAAATCATTTCTTTCAATCTCAATATTTTGATTCCTGGTAATAAGGAATAGGCTATTCAAGCAAGGAATGGAATTAAAATTTTTTGTTTTTAAAATTAAAATTATACCTAAAATAACTTCAATATAAACAATTACTAAAATAAAAAACGAAAATTATTTATTCAAATAATATTTAAAAATTTAAAAATTAAATAAATTATTATTTAAACTAAAAGTAAATAATTACCAGTATAATAAAAATTTAAATTTCAAAAATAAAAATTGATGATAAAAAATTAAAAAAATTATTAAATATTAAAATTAAAATTATTAAATATTAAAAAAAATTCATTCCGACTCTGCCAATCAAACAGTCCACAAGAAAAACAATGACCTATTCCATTCTTATCATCATTTAGTCTTAATATTTTATTCCATTTTTTCACAAATTTGTTACTGTGATCCAAATACAACATTTTGTCTTAGATATGCTCGACTCTGTTTGTTGTCGCGACTTATCGGATTTAGCCGATGTGGCTGTTCTATTATTCTCTTGGAAAGTTAACCTTAATTTTACTGTTTTTTTTAATTAGTAAAGTCATGCTTTTAGTCTTGACATTAATGTCGGAGCAATTTTCTACTTGTAACGGTGATGTTTGGTTGATAAATTATGATATGTACCTATTAAGGACAAATTGAGGTCTGTAATTGTGAGTTATGGCCAACAGATTGCAGTCGTTTCACAAGTCTTTTTAAGAAAAACTATATTTTCCTTATTACTCCCGCAAATCTCAAATTTTTGTCTTATTAAGATAAAGTTTTCGAAATAGACTATGTTCGTTGTTGGATTTCTCTAAAAGTCGTCTATGTTTAAGTGTACTACTTGCCACCAATGTTTCTTGATTGTGTTGTTTATTTCTAAGGTTTTGTGATCTAATAATTTCAACGAAAAGGGCCCACAAATTGAAAACGAAAAGATTGTTTCCATCGTCGAACAAAGGTCAACCGTTAGTGGATTCAAGATCCATGTCAACCAATATTATTAGATCACAAACATGACTAAGAGTCCTCTCATCAAGTTAAAATTGTTTGGATAATGATGATGAGAGCAGAGCAGGCAAAGTTTTGAACTTATGTGTCGCACGTCATATGGAAAACAAGATACAAGTATACGACTATGTGTCACAATCATGCACTCTTCGATACAAATCGCAAGAATATGAGTAGAGCCTAATAAGGAATGAAACATACCTGAAGTACCCAGACAACTGTTGATATAAAAACGACACTACGATACTATGATATACGAAATCTTATTTATATTTTTACAAAAAAAGAAAAATGTTTTCAAATGTTTTTAGATGTCATGCTTCTAACATCAATAATATCACGATTAAGAAAAAAATGATTTATTACTAAATCAATTTCTCTTGACAAGAAAATCATGAAATATAGAGCTCAACTTAAGCACTTTCTTCGTTTTTGAATTTATGTGTGTTAAATATTTTAGTAAAAATATTTTATCCTTGAATGTTTGCTAGAGAAAGAAAAAGGGGGGAAAAAAAAAAAGGGGAGAAGAAGTGATAATGAATTGAGTTGATATAATATAACATGCAAAAATATAAGTGTTGATATTTTTGAAGAAAAATAAATTCTAAATAAGATAATATTATAATTATTATGAGATATTAAAAAAACGAGAACGGAAGGAATAATATACACTTGATAAATGAATCATATTTTAAACCAAAAATATAGGCAAGTGGAATATGAGATTGTCAACGCATCCATATTATTTTTATTTACTCCACCGATGTGAAAAACCAATAACCATGGACTCATGCACACTTATGTCTCAGCATCGTTGTTATCCTCCGTGTGGCAAATACAATCATTTCATGTTAGTTAGATAACCTTCATCTCCTGATCTTAGTGCTTCTTTTCCCATTAAAAAATACTTTGACATTAGCCACTCAACAATTCTATATATATAATGCTTTTACAGTATGGTTCTTTAAACAAGAAGGCAAGATATGTACATTGCGATCGATACCAATCATTTTACAAGATATACTATGATAACAGGAAAGATAAAGGATTAATGAATTTTATGTACTCTGAGCTTTGATACTTCTTGTTAATTAAACAAGGTTTAGTACAGCAATTTGCAGCCTTTAGAGGTCCCTAATTACATAATTATAGGCTCAGAATTTGTTTGTTAGTTCGACAAAATGGAAGTCCTTGTTGGATGTGCTTGAGATAAAATATCACAGATAGTGGCGCACTGAGGAGAAATTTAATTTTATCATGTTACTGTCTTATATCTAATATTTTCTCATTGACTCTTGTAAAGTAACTTTATTTCTTACCTTTTCTTTTCGCCTGACGAATATCATGAATAGAGGACGGCTTATAATAGACTTCGTTCCTACAAGAAAAACCAACGACAACATTTGATAGATACTGCATGTCCGGCCTTTGATAAGGTTTTTCTTCAAACGTTTATGCAAACACTTTTCTATTTTTTTTACAGCGTTCTTCAACAGTTTTCATAGATTTAAAATCATTATCATAAATTTTGGCCGAAAAAATCATACATAAAACTATTACATCGCTTTTGTAATCGTTATTTTTATTAAACTGTTGTAATAAATCGATTTGAGTGCGATTTTTTTGCAACACTTTGTAAACATTACCATAAAGACATTTATGACAACGGCTACAAATGCTATCATAAGTTATTTGATCATAATTATTACAAAGGGGGGAAAACAAAATTTCATAAATCCCTTGGTTTAGAGACTAACAAGGTTGAGATCACCGGCTTAGGGCCGGAGTTTTACCGCCGACAAATATCTATGGTGACGTTTTTGAATGCTATCTTAAATTCTATTGTAGTGCTTTGGCGATTAAAATCGATCGTAGGAGGTCAACCGTTGATGGTCGGAATTTTACTAGTCGACAAATATCTATGGCATCGTTTGTAAACGCTGTCGTAGATTCTATTGTAGCAGTTTGACGACGACGGTTTAGGCAATGGTTTTCAAACCGTTACTATATGTCTATGATAGCAACTTTTATATCTTTTGCACCTGTTTTTGAACCGTTGTCATATACTCTTTTTGTCCTGAAACCGATATAATATTTTGACTTTACACACATGTCGATCTAAAGTTTGACACGTATGCAAAAACAATCAAACTTTTATAAGTTTATCGTAAAACACCAATGATTATGTAAGTTACGTACCTCAATTTAATATATATTTCGGGACGATCATACGTGATTTAATATAAAAACAAAATTTGTATTCATGTGTATATGATAATACAAAATATGTATATATTGCATCTTTTGTGAGATAGAAAAAGTAATAATTTTAGACCTAATTTAGGTGCATTTGCCGTAACTTTTCTGTATAATTTGTCGACACTTATAATCAGTCCTATATAGGTTGTTTTTCACGATACAATTTGTTTAATAGAGCCTATTAGAAGCGCATTAAAACTATTAGTTACTGGCATAACTAATTACTAGTACATAACTTAGTGTGCTTAATCAGCTATTTTGACCTTCATCCTCAACTAAACTACAGTATAATACAGTATAACAATAACTATCGGATTGTCACTGTCAAAGATGAGTCAAGATCCAAATCTATCAAAGTTGACTTATGCTTGTAAAATTATTACACGTTTGACTTGTGTTGATTTTTAAAAATAGAGAAATCGTATGGACTATGTTCCTCTTCTAAGTCAATTTAGAGAATCAATCACATCAAACATTGAAATATCTCCGACCAAAGTATTAAAAAAAGAAAAGAAAAGAAAGAAACTTTGGAATGTTTGTATATTTAATCAACAGATTTCATGGAATTTGAGTTGGACCAATCGAACTCAGGTTAAAAGTATAAAACACAAGCGCGTGGAATCATATATTTTTCCTGCCTTCGGTGATTAGAAGTGATGAAAGACAATCTTGAAAGATCTTACGACCTAACACGACGAAATTGAAAGATAACTATAGTAACAATCAATTTGCCTCTGTATAGATCAAATGTTCAAAGATAACTATAGTAACCATCAATTTGCCTATCTATAGGTCAAATGTTCAACACAATGTACTACTAATTCCGTGTAGTGTATGTTGAAGCTCATTTTGATACTACTACTACAACAATAAACCAGTATGTAATATCCTGATAATTTTAGAAAATAAATAATTATTTATATAAATATGTTAGAATATCTTTCAACGGTTTGATTGGCATGAGAATCACGTAAATATCATATCGAACTTAGCATCCTGATTAAAAATAAAGACAGAAAAAAAGATAAGATCTTCTCTATTCTTCGTATATTTTAGATACGCAAACTCCGTCGGCCCACATCAGCATAGCTTGGCCAGAATCTGGCCAACCCTGATGTTGGCAACCCGTCCCTGTCTATATCCGGCCACCCACGATGTCGGAAACCACCAGCCCAAGTTTCCTTGATCTACGACGAAGCAAATCGCGACCATCACCAAGAAAACACCTCTTGAAACCCTCAATTACCCCGATCCTGATTAGGATCCGATTAGCCACGACCCTCGTCAACCTTCCATGATGCCGAAAACACCATGTACGGTCGGAATTGTTATGAATTGTTCTTAGAATGATCAAATATCGTCGTGAAACAGTAATGATAATTTAAGTTATATATTTCAATTTTGAACGAGTAATGTAATTTTTTTATGCTATTAAAAACATTAAAAAAATTCCTCAAAATACGTATTGAATAGTGCAATGATGATATAATGTTATAATTATTTTATGGGACGGAGGAAGTGGAATTTGCACCCATTGAAATTCAAGTTGACTTAATAAATTGGTGAATTTCATACTTTGCCCTCATTGATGTTCGGGTCCTAGCTTGCCCTTTCACATGTTACAAACCCGACATTCGACTCTTGTCATTCTTTTTTCATCAAGAAGGATTAATTCAACAATAAATAATCAATTGTTCAATTTATGGGATCGGCTCAGTCATTTCATGAATCATGAGTGCACAAGAAAAACATTTTTTCTATTGTCGTGGAAGTAACACTACTTAGAGCATCTCCAATGATGATTATCATAGTTAGGAATAGCAAATTATATTTTAGCAATGAATAATGTAAAATTATTATAATTTAATAATGTTGTTTCAATGACATCGTGTTACATTTTACCGTTATATCATTTCTCCTCTTCTTTGTGTTGTTTTGTTGCCAAAGTCCTCAATGTCAAAATATAACAATTGGGATATTCATTGTCAAATTTGATAATAATTTTAACAATCTCAAAATTTGACACAAATTTTTTGTCCATTCGAGTGCAATAAGGTAGGAAGATTGCTGTATTTTAACTTTAAGAACCCATTTGACTAGTGCATCGTGGATGCTCTTACATCTCGATTCCTCCAAATGTCCACGTTGAAAATTAAAGAGGATAAAGTCCACATTTCTCTATTTAATGATTAGATTTACTTTGTAAGAGTGCCTTACCGTTTACTGCTGTTCGAGGAAAAGTGCATCATGATGGTCAATTTTTACATACAAAAAGGATGTACGAGTTACTGAGCAAACGGGGTTATAATTGTTCTAAACTCAGTTTGAATGTATCTTCCTTGCGTTTGTGTAAATCTGTTGAAGATTGGCATGATTGTTTCATGATAACGTAGGGTGTTACATATCCAATCATATATTTGTATATTTCGCACGGATAAACCTATGAATATAGTGATATACGTACATATTTATCCATGATCCAAACCTAAAAAGAAAAAACCTTTTATAAGTAAATAAATACAAGTATATATAAAAGGCTTTCCTGCTAGTATATATAAAAGAAACATTATAAGTAAATAATAAAAATTCCTACTTACAAAACCATGAAATAATAGAATTAAAAATGGGATTTTTTTTTTTTCAAAAAATCAACTTAAATAAAGCATAATTTAAAAAAAAAAAAAAAACACCCGATTCTTTGAAATTCCATTTAAGTTATCCAATACTTGTCAAATATATCAATTTATCTACTTTCGTTAACTTTATATAAAAAGTAATGGATCCTTTTCAAAAAATACAAAAAATAATAATTATTATTTTAATTAAAACTATTTAATGACAATTGAATTTTATGATTATGAAGATATCAATATAGCATACCATGAAATACTATGGGATGACATCATTATTTTACACATAGACAGTCTGCTAGGAATGCTCTAATGTTCCAAGATTTTCTGTCAATAAACTTGTGACATGCGACCTTACCGTCATCTACAACACGTAACAAGGTGATAGAAATTCAGCAGTTTGAGTTAATAGAAACATAAGACTATAAATCCTATGATAAAATAAATCTTACGGAGTCGTGAATACATTAAAGTCTTAACAAGTATAATCATATTATCAAAACCTCAAGACTAATACTCGAGTAGTCACTTATTCCTTCGTTAGCGTATCCTAACCTAGCTCTGTCTTCAATATGTAATCGAACATGTAACCATGAGATTTGAAGCTCACTTGCAAATAATACATGTTAATTAGTGGGGACTGAAATGTTTTACTATATACGTATTCGATCCTTTGTAGCAAACAATATAGTAAAATAGGCAATAATCCAGCAAGTAGTAATATCAGGTTTCATGCACAGATATCAAGGATTTTATAATTTCAAAATTCTGGTACAGGATACTTATATTTATTTCAGGTATTTCATATGTGTATTGATTTTTATGTTTAAATAAACAAAGATAGTATGGTACTTCCGAAGAAAAAAAAACATGGGGAGGCATATGTGGGTAATTTGTTTTTTTTTTTTTTTTTTTAAAGTGATATCTCTTGGCAATTTCCCTTTAAAAATAATTATCAAACCAAACTCAATTCTTCAAATTTTCATACGGATCATTCAAATTTTTTTTAATGATCAAAATCGTATCTCAATATATTTAATGATCAAAATCAATAATTATGAAACAAAAAATATTTCATATTTCTTCCTTTATAGCTCATAGATACTATTAAACCCTTTATATATGTAACGATAAAACATTATGTGTATACATTATTTGATCATTAGTGTTAATTATTGCGAGAGAATGATACAATCGAAATTATTTTACAACAAAAAACGAAGTGTTTCCATGAGAAAGAAAACAAAACCAAAAACTTTTATATCACATGCAAAAACAACTTGATCATATATTTTGATTATTTTAATCATTTCAGTGAAAAGAAAAAAAGTAGAGTAAATAATTAATAATTTTCAAAAAAAGACAAAATATATTGTTTTAACCCATAGAAATTTTATGAAAATATTTGACAACATTATTAAATATAAATTAAGTATCTGAAAATTTTAGAAGTAATTTTAATAGTATTTTTTTTTACATTGATGTTATCTCATTTGCATGATTGACATTGCATTGAAAAAAAAAAGACACCTTTTCACATTACATAATTTAAAACTTTATTAAAAAAGAAGGAAAATTATTTTTTGTGGTAGTTTTCATCTATTTATTTCATTTTATGAAGTTAGGTTATGCATTTAAGCATCGATTGGATAGAAAGATGTAAAATTCATTTTGTAATGAAAGTTATCTTGGTTCTTATATGAAATTTTTTTATAACAAGATTAAACGTAAAAATATCTTGGATTTCAAGAATCCATTAAATATTCTCGATAAATCGAAATAATATGATGATATAAACGTAATTAATAAAATATGAGTGATATCCAGATAAATAATTCTATAAACGATCGATTGATGAATAATAAGTCACTTATAAGATTAAGACATTCCCTCCACATCATGTAGGTGACATTTTAGTTTTAATTAAAAATACTTACAAAAGCATACTCCATTCTTTAACATTTCATCACAGCATTTCAAAATTTTTGTTTTTATTGATCAGATGCACTACTTCATAATAATTTTCCTTGATTTGAAAATTTATTGATTTTGTCAATAAAAAAAGATTTGAATGATCCATATGAAAATTTGAAGAATTGAGTTTGGTTTGATAATTACTTTTAAAGAGAAATTGCCAAGAGATATCATTTTGCAAAAAAAAAAAAAAAATTACCCACATATGCCTCCCCCTGTTTTTTTTTTTTCTACGGAAGTACCATACTATCTTTGTTTATTTAAACATAAAAATCAATACATATATGAAATACCTGAAATAAATATAAGTATCCTGTACCAGAATTTTGAAATTATAAAATCCTTGATATCTATGCATGAAACCTGATATTACTACCAGCTAGATTATTGTCTATTTTACTTTATTGTTTGCTACAAAGGATCGAATACGTATATAGTAAAACGTTTCAGTCCCCACTAATTAATATGTATTATTTGTAAGTGAGCTCCAAATCTCATGGTTACATGTTTGACAGAGCTAAGCTAGGATATGCTAACGAAGGAATAAGTGACTACTCGAGTATTAGTCTTGAGGTTTTGATAGTATGATTATACTTGTTAAGACTTTAATGTATTCACGACTCTATAAGATTTATTTTATCATAGGATTTATAGTCTTATATTTCTATTAGCTCAAACTGCTGAATTTCTATCACCTTATTACGTGTTGTAGATGACGGTAAGGCCACATGTCACATGTTTATTGACAGAAAATCTTGAGGCATTAGAGCACTCCCAGCAGATTGTCTATGTGTAAAAACCTAAAAATTTTAGATAATTTATTAACTCAATTATTAATAAAAATAATATATTATTGAACATCGTAATTTATATAACGGAGTCATAAAATTCGTTTGTCAAAATTGAGATAAAAATATACTAAATACGAATAAAACTAAACCCGAATAAATAAATATGAAAGACTTAATATTTGTTTTGATTTTTAAATTTTTTCCTCCATTTCACCCACTTCCACTTCCCCTGCCACTCCCTTCACCACTTTTCCTACCTTGCCTTTACTTCTCTTATCTATCACCATATTCTCCTCTCCATATCTTATCCACTCTTGATATGTACAAACATAACTGGGAGAAAACCAAACCAATGGAGATGAGCAACACCATTGGGGATCACAACTTAACGTCTCTAACAACCATCGGAAACATCTCAGACAACCACTGTCATCAGAAACATTTCCAAAGTGATAAGCTTCTTGGTTAATCGTATAAAGATTAGAAATTTTATGGAAAATCATAAATTCTGAGAGAAATTCTGATTTTATTATAGGTTGAAGCTTTATATGTCTAATTTCTAATAAAATTGATAGATCATAAATTAGAGTTGTGAATCTTAAGATATAAAGTAAAACGTATAGGTATGTCAATTTATAAAAACTGAATACATGGATGAATTTATGGTTTGATGTGGAATTAGCCTGTAAGAGTTAAGAAACAGACCTTATATCATAGAAAAAATCTTGGAGTATAATTTTCATAACAGTTTATAAATCTATATTTAGAGTTGTATGTAAAGAGTTATGATGTGATTAGTGAAGCAATGTCAATCTACCTTAATTAGCAGAAAATTTAAATTAAACAATAAACTACAATTATCAGTAAGGTTTTAAGATGAAAATTTTAATTCACTTGAAGATTATGAAGCCTAATTTATGCAAAATTTTACGGATTAATTTTTTAGGGTTGTATATGAGAAGTTATCGATTTAAACGGGTCGAAAGATCATATTAAATAATTTCTGGAAACTATTAGTCATGATCTGTGAATATGAAAACGGGCGAACTGTTTTAGTTTCTACACTGTTCACGGCTCGTGAAGAAGGGTTCACAGCTCATGAAGCATGGTAACAGCCCGTGATAATTTCAAATATTAACGAACACTTCTAATGATAATAAATACATAAAATCATCATGATGCATTATCAAAATAAGTATCAAAGACTCGTTCCAAAGCTAAGGATCATCTCATAATATTATTATGATGGTTTTTTATGAACCACGAATAAATATTCTTAATTCGGTAACGTGAACAAACATTCACGAGGGAATATATTAATATGTGATTCGTATTATATTCTAAGTCTTGGAAACGCTACTTATTGTGATTTAAGGACGAGGTTGAGCATTTGCATGTGAAAAAGTGTGATAAAAGATAATGGTTAGATTTATTGTGTTTGATGATGTGTATTATTGTACCGTAAGTATAATGATACATTGGAATCTTTGAACGTAGTCATTAAATATGACTAACGTAAAATAATGATTGTAAATGCTGTGTGTTAAATACCGAGTGATGTGGAGCATTGTTACATGATGTACGTTATGTCTTATTTATATGTATAATGAGGATGAATATGTGAAAGCAATGTAAATCTATAAATTTGTGAGATAACTACGTGACATAAACACAGAGTATTATATCTGTCATTTGTGTTATACAGTGATTTGATGACGATATTCTTTCTTTGATTTTGTAAGATCATTTTGATATGAAGATATCTCACTGTATGAGATTCTGGGCCCTAGTTTTATTGATCCCTTTTCGTGGATGTCCCTTTTCGTGGATGTCCCTTTTCGTGGATGTCCTTTTTGTTAAATATGAAGAGAGCTTACTTATGAAATTAAATAACTCTAATCAAGAGCATAATTATAACATTGAGAGAATCTACTATCTGTCATCTCTGTGTGATTGATATGATGTTAATTGTAACAAAATGTTGAGTGAACTACTGATTGTAATAATGCGTGAGACTTGAAATAGAGACCTGTCGTGTCATAACGTTTTGTCTCAGTTTGTTTGATGTAGAGATCTTGACTGTCATAACAGAAAGGATATGACAGTAATAAATGGGACTCTCTGAGTTTAATATGCTCCCAATAATATATTTGGGACATTCACGAGATGAAATATGCATTACCGTATAAATGACTGGGTTGGAGAGGGAGATGCATGTTTGGTGTGATGGTATTTTTTGGTTCGATACTTGTTTGGTGATTCTCTATTGTATGAATAATGTGTCTATTTTAATATGCTGAAATAGATGATCTAAGTGTTTAATCTACTTTATTTGACCGGTGTGTTGATTCTAAAATGGTGAAATAAAGGATTCAAGTGATGATTCTTCTTTTCTTTTCTTACTTTCTTCTCTCGTACAATCCTCTGAGAAAGAGAACGACATGTTATTGAGCTCATATAGCTCACGACAATTATTTTTTTTGTGTCTTTCGTTTTTCTTTTTGTTACAGGAGCAAGACTTGGAGGAGAAGTCACCTAGGATTTGATGGTAAATATAACTTATGTGTGAAAGATATTCTGATTTTAGAAAGATATGTAAATTTCGTTGCAAAGGTGATATTCTGAACTATGATTGAGTATATGAAAAATTTATAAATTAATGATATATAAGTGAACTTAACTTAATTCTTATGATTAAGTTAGGATATATAGTTTTTGACTATTTAAGATGCTGGATTCAACGACAATAAAATTATATGTATCATTAAAAAATATTAAAAAATCAGGGTTACACTACGAGAGCCTGTATCTCCCTATGTGAAGAACTTGAAAAAAAAAAAAAAACCAATAATTTCTCTATGTTTATCTGGGTCCCCACTTTCACTCTCAATTTTGAATGGCTAGTTTTACGGAGGATAAAAACACTCCCTATCCTACGTAACATCTGCCAGATCAATAGAATTTTAAACCCAGATTTTCAATCGGGTGAATATTTTCTCTCTAAAAGCTGCTTTGCAACATTCTCTCCGACTACCCCATCCATCGTAACACCCCTAAATCCAAAAACCTGAAATCGGATCGAATTATTATGAATATATTATGGTCACTTCATTGACTCAATTGTATTTTCTTTGAATTGCTGTGACTATTGTGATTAATTTACTTCATCAAGCATCAATTGTCGTGGATATTTGGGGTTCTACAAAATCTACTATGTGATCGTATTGATTCAGTGGAAGTAGGAAAATATAGATATAGTGCTTTCAATTTGGGTGAATCAGACTTGGAGATTGTGATTTCAAGCAGGTTAGCGATTTTTCCAATTGCAGGGGTAATGATTCGGGGATTCGTCTCCGTGGAAATTTCAATTTAGATCAAAGTTTGATTTATTTTTCTGAAAAAGATAATTTTTTAAATTATTAGAAAATTTGTACAAATAAATTGCTGGATACATAGAAATGAAATAGGATCCCTATGATGTAAAAAGTCATTATAGCACAACAGAGTTGGGATAAGAAAACACATAGTCTTACCCTTGAGAATTGACTCACTTCATACATGAGCATCAATTAACCTAGTTTTTTTTTTAAGAAAATCGTGAAGGATTTTCTTGGTCAATCGAATCGTAAATTCGGAACACTCTTTAAGTCAGTTTTCGCTGACCAACTTGTCACCACAAAGTACCTCGTTACTCAGCTGATTTTGATTCCCTGACCTCTCTCCACATTGAAGGAATTAGGGTTAGTCGTTTATCATATGGAGTAGGGTGATCCCAAAAAATGAGAATTAAGTTGTTCATGACCGTATCAATAGATTCAATTATCAATTAACCTAGTTTGTGACTCTAAGACTCCGTTGTGGACCTCGTCGTGGCTCATTACAATGAAATAGTCATGATAACGGCAATTAGGGTGGCTGAGGAGCTAGAGTTGACTCCCAGAATGGTGGCTGCGGGGCGGCGAGAACCGTGTGAATGATAACCATATAAATTCCTAATGTTGAATATCTGTGACTTAAGAGAAAAGGGGAGACTTGGTAAGTCTCTTATCCCACATTGGGCTGCTGCCTTCTTCTTGTTCCCCTCCTTTATTTTTATTCTCTCTCATCTATCTTTCCTTTTTCCGGGTTTTCTTTTGAGTGAGACAAGTCTAATCTCTATATGTTTTTGGTGTGTGACATATGGGTATTGGTCCTACTATGTCTATGAAATCATTGGTGAAGCATGTTGATCTCTTTGTCATGGAGTGAAACCTCATGCTTGCTTCACTTGTGACATCAGATTCATTCTTTGAGACTAACCCAAGTAACAATACTATGAAATGCCATGATTTAATCTTCCAAAACATTGGATTCTATTCATCATCATGATACATGGATCCTTAATCAGTTGTGTTATATGATAAGGCAGCAAGGTATTGATTCATTAGAAAGAATCTAACCTAATTAGTAAAGACGTATTGATCTATTACAAAGATTAACAATGAACTCGAAACAGATGATATATTGATATCTATAATATGAAATATTGTTTATATGCTAACAAGAATTATAAGAATCTATGGTTCGATTGGATAAACAACTTTACATGAATTCCATTCTCAGGAGATTTTTTTTTGTGAAAGGTCATTCATGTTAATTTGAAGGATCCAAAACATTTCACCTTATGTAGGTATAGAAATATCAAACCAATGCAATACATTTAAATGTCATGAGTTTTGATCCTATATAATTCGTGTGCCTTGTTGGAAATTCCAAAATTGAATATAACTTCAAAAGTTACCACCTTATCGTTAAATATTGTAAAAAAATAATTGATGAGAATATTATAACAACAGTTTGTTTCAATAGTCACTGACATTACATATTCATCACCATTAACTTACAATTAACCGTAAGTAAGAATAGATAATCGCGTAAGCACGGTTATCATCACTTTGGTGCACAAATTGTGGTCTATATCATGTCGCGGTTACATCCATTATCGGAATCACTTCAAGTCATTAAGGGTAAAACCTCTCCTTTTCTCCACTCTCTTTTCATATATTCTCCTCACTTCTATGATCACGTGCATTTGGCCAGGAAGGGAAACATGAGAATGAAACGAAAGTGTGGGAATTTTGAAAAGCAATGAATTAATGATGAGAAATTAGAAATTATCAGAAGGAAAACATTGGAGTCGTTTTCAGGGCTCTGACTCTGAGACCCAGCGGCCCATGGGTCCGGGCCCAGACCCACGCAGGCCCAGCGCGGGACTACGATGAAGACGACCTTACACCTCCTCTTTGCACGCGTGCTCCCTCTTGGGTCCCACTCTCCACTCAGTTTGACTTACCTTTTATTTTATGAAAAGGAAAAAAGAAAGATGCGGAAAAGTCGGTCGCATGATCGTTTTAATACTCGGAATATTTTTTTTTTTTTTACGGAGGGAGTATGATTTTTCATTAACATAAATTTTGAACAAGAAAATTAATTTCACTCTTTATTACACAGAATATTGATGTGAACTTAGGAACACTGATTGATCTAGTCTTCTAGATATGAGAAATAGTATATAATCCTTTGAATTTTCGACATTTCGTATATAATCTTTCTCAATTTTAAAAATAAACATGCCTTTTTCGAGAAGGTTTCTATAAAATATATATATATACACTTTTCAGAAATCATATGTTAAAAGTAATGATTTTTTCAAAATTTAAGGATTAAATCGATATTTTTATAATTCAGAAATAAAATACAAAGGAATCATGATTGAGGGGAATTAAATGCGTACCGTTTTTCAGCTTGCATTCTTGCTGCCGCCTGAATGACGTCAATCATTCCTCGTTGAAATTGGTTGGACTCGTACCATGACTTGTACCATCATCACCTTCTGATTAGCATTATCATTGTTTCTTAATTTTTTGTTGAATGATAAATTTTTTTTTTTTTTGATAAAATGTTTAAACTGCTGATACAATTCAAAACCAATGGGACAAACACGAGTGAAATGACTTTAATCATCGTGTACAGAAGACAACAATCCCTACATTATCATTCTCAAGATTTAAGGCTATTCCTTTCACACCGCTAGCAAATTCCATCATTTCCCCAGCTTGGATCTCGTTCAATCCATAAACACTTGCAATCCCATCTCCAACTGAGACCACTCGACCGATCTCAACGCCTAATCCAGCATGTTTTATTAGCGGTATTAAACAAATCATGGAAGATTATGGTTGATGGATTTAAGGGTAGTTTATTAGAGCACTAATCTCGAATGAGACAAAGTAGAAGAATTTTGAGTGGAGTAAAGCAAATGAGTCTTCAAATAGTCAACCCAATTCTCTATATTTTTCTTTTGCAAACAAGCATGCGGTCTCTTGCTAACGTAACTTACCAAATTCGTTCAATTATAAAATCAATATTTGCAGTGCATATCGGGTAGAGATTTTTTATCAATTCCATTCTCCTCAACATTCCAACCCCTATAATAATCCGACATCGTCATCAGAATCCGGTCACCATCGACGAAATCTTGTAACAGTTGTTTTGTTTTTTATATAGTCATTTTGTTTTCGTTTTTTCTTCAGACGTTCTATTTTTTCTTCAGACGTTTTGTGTTTTGTCACACAGTACGCCAGCAACAAAGTGCCATTTTAAGACACAGAGTGTCTGAACAAAACACAAAACGCTTGAAACACGAAACATGGCATCTTAAGAAAAAATTACAGAGCGACAACAATAACTCACAAAAGCACTAGTTAGAACTCCTATGTATCATTAAGTACGTCGATAACAAGGCTAGATTTACACAAGACTTCTAAACCACGAAAAAATAGATCTATAAACACAATCTCTCCGAGAAAACATCCAGATCTAAGAAAACCAATATCAAAAGCAAGCTTCGTATCCTAAATAACATATCAAACTCGATGTCGATGTCCTTCTGAGTCTCAAACTCGACTCTGATGATCACCTTTGAGTGGAGGTTGAACTCGTCGTTGACGTAGCGAGAAAACATGTTCAATCTCTCAACCGTCAATTCTCCGATGATGACGATTTAGAAAAAGCAATTCTCAATGATGATCGACGGAGCGTAGAGGTTTGATGGAAGAGTGGTGAGATGAGATGATGGGAGTGGGGAGGGAGGAAGGGGGTGGTGGCAGTGACAGAGGGGAGGGAGGGATACAGTGGTGGAGGTGAAGACAACGACGGCCGCCTGCATTTTGAAAAGTGAAAAGGTTGATGAGGAAGAAGGAGAGAGAATTGAATGAGATGAAATTGTATGTGTTTAGATTTCGTGTGTAGTTTTTTTGGAATAGTTTTGAAAAGATATATAGATTTGGATAATTTTCTATAAAAAATTTCTCTCACAAGTTAGAAAAAAACAGTTTAAACTTTTTGAAAAGTTGGAATTTAAATTTTAAAAAATAATTATTCATTTGAATCTGTAAGAGAAGCTGAGGCCTGTAAACTGCAATTACTGCCGTCCCTTATCATGTATGTATGTATATATATGAAGCAAGAGCAACGTTTCCTAACCAGCCACACCAAAAAGAGAATCCAAGAAATCGAAAAAAAAAACCAAAATCCCTTTTTTTTTTTTTTTAATTACGGGTGATTAGCAACGGCTGCTAATCATGAGTACAATGTAACGCTACCTTGAATGGATGTGCAAATTAAGCTGACAAACTTTATCAATTATGGACTAAAACTTTCAATTATTGACCATTTTCCTTCCTCGAATGGCTATACCAACAAAGCGCCATAAAAAGCTGAACAATTGTTTAGCCAGATAAGCTAAAAGCGATAAAATTGTTGTTCCTAGCTCGATGTTAGGCTTTAGGATAGCTTTTAGTGAATTTGGACACAATATTGCTAAGATCCGAATGGAAAGCTATGCACAAATCATCGAAAGCAAAAGCTAGACTTCTCTGACAAAAGATAAATGAACTCATCTATTATAGGCTTCGTCTGGACTTCATTCATAGTATGATTGTACTCGGCCCATCCCCTCCAAACATATGACACCGGCTCATTTCAGCATGAGATTTTATGTACGATGAATTCGAATAATTATGATAATAAATGGAGGAGGAATGGATCAAAATATTAGGTCAAGAAATCTTATTTATCAAATATTTTGAAAGGATGATAAAATATCAGTTAATATATATCTTAACAAACGGTGTAGTGTATGATCTAGTTCACAAAGAGGTCCATATCATAAATATCAATTCAGGACGATGCTGATGAATTCAAAATAAACAATATCCAAAGAGGGTAGATTGCAAAACTTAAATACTTTTATTTTTTTATTTTTTTAGCTTTGACAATGGCAAAACTTAATACTATTAATATCATATTAAGGTATTCGACCAAAATAAAAATAAAAATCATACTAAGTTACATTATCAAAGAAAAAAGATCATACTAAGGTAGATTGCATCAATTAATAGAGTCACCTTTTTCGATGGTTTAATGACATGTTGTTATACTCTAACCACTTTTCATATATACATATGTATATGCTATAACACTCCAAATAAAAGACACTGCAAAAAATTTAATTTCTGAGGGAAAAAAGCAGAATACCCCAAAGTATCTTTGATGCAAAAAAAACTGTTAGAAAAATAGTTTTGTCAAATTGAAAAGTACTCAAGCAAGTCTTTTTTCTTTGAAAAAAAATAAGGCATTTTTTTCCTTTTGTCCCATCACACACACCCTAAAAAAATATTAGTCACAATATTCTCATATCCTCTCACTTTACCTTCTTCAACACCCTCTCCTTTCTCCCTCTCTACCTACAACACC
Organism: Drosera capensis; assembly: GCA_001925005.1. Classification (NCBI taxonomy): domain Eukaryota; kingdom Viridiplantae; phylum Streptophyta; class Magnoliopsida; order Caryophyllales; family Droseraceae; genus Drosera; species Drosera capensis. Next base: position 65,496 of record LIEC01010629.1, read on the forward strand.
CTTTTCCTTCCCTCACTCCTATAATCCTCATCAATGGTATATAAACATTATACGATCCCCACATATGTCGCAACTCAACCGTCTCCTCTCTAATCATCTATCAATCAACCATCATCATAATCGACCACGAAGAGTTTATCATAATCTTGGTTAGTTAGTTAACTAGGTTGTTATGGCAGAGGATCAGTACAACCAAGGAGGTTCATCATCAGGAGGAGGGTGGTGGGATTCTTCTAGGGCCCGCTTTGAGACCGCCTCCTCCTCGACTACTGCCCCTTCCTCCTTGGGGCTAACCGTGGCGGGTGGTGGCGGTGGTGGTGGAAGCTATGGATCATGGTTAACGGAGACAGTTGATATAGGGATGAGGTCGGTGTGCATCAACTCTCATGCCTCGGAGGGTTCTAGTGGCGCCACCACGGCCGCTGCCATGTTGGTTGATCCTAACCTCCAAATCATGGGCCTTGCTCTTGCCTCTCCTAACTTGGATTGGAATCACTCATTGATGTAAGTATAAGTATTAGAGATACTATATGTACAACACATTTTTTCGGTTGTGATATAAATCCTACGTATTGAAGACATCAGTACCTATCTAACTTTTGTGTTAAATTAGAGCTGAACTTTGGATTTTGTTGGGTGTCGTATTATTTTGTGTTGGGAATCCATCAGCAAAAAATTGGTTTAAAGGTCTTCCGTATTTACGGACTATTTGGCTATTTGGTTGAGCACGTTTGGGATTTACTTTAACAAACTTTGGGATTTTGTTTCTTTTTTGTTTTTTGGTATACAAGAACTATTATATTGTGTGTGAGTGGTAGAGTGACTTTGCAGTCTTTGCTAATGTTACTTACGAATTGGTAGGAGAAATGAGAAACCGGGTGAGGAGAGCAGTTTTCGTTCAATGTTGCAAGAAGGAATGGGAACCATGCCTACGAACTTTAACAACGAGGTCTCGGCGTCTGAAGGGATGTTTGGATCACAGGTTCATCACCAGTGGAGAACAACAGAGAAACTGCACCCTGACGAAGGATCTTCCGAGTTTAAGCAAATGAATCATATGGAAAGCGGTCATTTCAATCCATTAGACTCGTCCTCGCTCTACTCAAGCCCCGCTAGCATTCTTCAGGGACTAATGATCTCCGATCAACAACAACCACAACAACAACAACAACAATCATCGTCTGCTTTCGAGAGCCGCCAAATCGAGTATGGCTATGGCCATCAACGACATCCGAGCTATGGATTAGCTGCTCCTCATGATAATAGTTTGGTACCTTCATGGATCAAGACGCCACAATTTATCACGACTGCTTCCTCGGCGCCTAAGCAAGTGTCTGCACAACAACATGCTCCACTACAGTTCACGAACAATGCTCCATATTGGAATGCATCGCCGGCTGCAATGGGCATGGCGACTGATGTTGGTCGGCCGAGCTTCTTCCCGACCTTGCAGCAATCACACTTGCCCATGACAGTTCCTACGTTTAGTGAAAGAGCAAAGGTAAAGTTCCCTTGGAGGATTTTCTTTTATCACTATTCAACCTTAAGTTTCACTTGTTCATTGACTCATATTGGATCCTTATGTATATAGAACTAAAGTTGATTCGTATGCAACAAATTAAAGAAGGTAATAAAACTCATTGAATATGTGTGAGCTGATTTTTCACTGGAAGTTATAAAAACGTAACTTATGATTTGGATTTTCCATGTATCAAAATTACTTCTTACTTTTATACATGATTGAGCTAAGGTTGTGCTCGATCGTGTTTCGAATTCTGGATTGGTGTACCATATCTTATGAAATATCTTAATATGATCATAGTAAATTCTTCCTAGCTATGCCAAGCATGCATGTAATCCATATAACAGGAGGAAATTGACATTCATCATATGGAGCTAGACTTTGTTATATGATTTTATGCATGATTTGTGCAGCAAAATGCTATGGAGGCAAGAGGAGAGGCATTGAAGAAAAGTAGTACTGATCAAGCTACTACTAATAAGAGGCCAAGGAATGAGGCTTCTTCTACTTTGCCACCATTCAAAGTACAGTCTATTCTGTCATTGACTTATACGCATAGTTGAAACATTGTTATACGCCATGACCTGTTACAAAAGAAGTTAGGGAATTCATGAAAACATTGAAAGATAGATTTATTTGAGATTTGTGATTGTTTGGTAAAATAATATCAAAGTATGATGAATTGAGTCTCTCTTGCAGGTGAGAAAAGAGAAGATGGGGGACAGAATCACTGCACTCCAACAATTAGTTTCACCTTTTGGAAAGGTAATCCAAAACCCAACAACAAAAATCAAAGTTTATAATCAAAGCTTTCTGATCAAAATTATCAGCTTTTTTTTTCCTCTCCCTGTTAGTAACTTTAAACAAAGACTGATACCTCATCATTTTATAAACTTTGCTTTGCATCTTTGATTGATTTATATGAAATCATGGAATCGAATGACATAAATTCGTTGATGTGTAATGTTTTGTGTTTGATTCCAGACCGATACCGCCTCAGTGCTTTCCGAAGCGATCGAGTACATAAAATTCCTCCATCAACAAGTCAATGTAAGTAGCACTTTTGCTTCGCTCCTCTCCATTTGAAACTTTTATCCCGAACTTGATCATCATAGTGTATTTCCATCAGAAAATCTAGGACATTAATATATGATAAACTCAGGAATATTATTACTGTTATGTGTCTTAGTGTTTGATTGTATTGCAAAGAAATAGCTAAAAGACAAAAAAAAAAGATAATTGAGAAAATCAATAGTATTTTCTTTAGTCAATTAGTCAAAGGTCTTTTGTCCCTTTTTACCATATATATATTTTTATTTATTTATTAATGGAATAAGTTTTATGTTTCAAAAACACCTTTCTCCATACCAATAATAAAAAAAAAACTTTCCCCGTGCTTCAAACAATCTGTATCATTGAATTTTTTCTTTTTATATATTTAGATCTTTTTTCTTTTTATTTTTTTTTTTTGTAATCAAATCGATGATCGAGATTCACTTAAGCACGATGAAAGGTGTTTTTAGACACCCAACGTTTTTTCCAATATATATACTTCCTCCGTCCCAGAAAGGATGCAATGGATTGAATTAAAATGTGTGTCGATGTATAGTTTGACACGCGTACAATAACGATCAAACATAGTTTTTTGTAAATTTATTATGAAACATCAATCGTTTTGTAAGTTATGTAATTCAATCTAATACATGTTGTGAGACGATCAAACGTAATTTGATATGAAAACGAGACTTGTATTCATGTGTATATAATAATGCAGTATACACATATGTTGCATCTTTTCGAGACAGGAAGTATTTGTTAGCTTACATATATACCAAGTAAGCGGTCGATACGTATAACAAACAACATGTCTATATACATATGGTTTTTTTACATATATAATCCGATTCTTATTTAATAGAGATCGGAAGACTTTTGTTTATGAATAAATGTGATTTCATAGATCTTATTCCATCTGTTGTACCCTTGATCATATGATAATAGGTATTGAGCACGCCTTACTTGAAAAGCGGAGCGTCTTTGCAACACCATCAGGTATATATTCTCTTGTTCTCTTGATTAATGAAATCCTTGGATTTTTATTATATGCATGTAAGGTAGTACAAATGAGCTTGGTTGAGGATAAGGTACCATATTAAGTAGCTAGGGTGCGTCGTGATTAACTTTAATGCAACCAACAAGTTGCAGCATACGATATTTGCTCTTCGTGTATTGCAGTTTGATTTTGGTATACTGCAATTTGATAGTGGTGTTCTGATAGTTATATGTTCAACACACAATTATCAAACTGTTGTACACCAAGAACAAACCACTGTACACTATAAGCAAAGTACTGTATGTAGCAACTTGGTTTATTTCCGTATTAACTATGGGTTAATTATATATTGATCCTTGAAGTTGATATTTTTTAATTCATGTATTTGGATTGAGATATGAGTCTAGTTCATGTCTCGTGCCGCTTGTGTTTGAGTTGTGCATTTGTGTTGCCCTTTCAGTTTCATTTAGTTGTCATCAGTTTGATCAGAGTTGATGGTTTGATTAGGGTACAAACATATGTCAATTTCTTTAAGGGTTGACATAAATGTTGAAGTGTTAACTCTTACATTGGAGTATTAACGACTTCTCGTGCAGGACGAAGATGATCAAAATACATACATTTTGATCAATATTATCTTCGTCTAATTTCGACTTGGCCAACTTTTCATTTGTTTTGTTTTCCTTTTTCTTCTCTTTTTTCGCTCATTTTCCAAATTTTTATTAATATACAGTTTCAGCTGTGGTAGAGTAAATAGTTATCATAAGTAATGAACAAGCATGCTTGTGCCATGCACTGCTGCAGGAAAAAAAAAAAAAAAAAAGCGTCTGAAGAAAAGCTGCTCACATATTGCTCGTAGAAAAAGCTGTTTGCTTAAACTATGTATATGAACGACATAACAATAAACTAGTCTTTTTACAACTTCGATGAAATGGTGGCATTAATTTTGGCTTCTAAATAACTTATACTGAGTACGTAGTATCGGAATATATACTGGATTCCTGTATACTGTAATTTGGTTACTATTTTATTGTATTTCTTTGTGCTTTAAGATTACAGTATTTCTCTGTGCAAGATTTTAAACTAGATTACAGTATATAAGATCCAAATTATAGTATTACTGTTTGTTGCTGCACCGACAACGTTCCCATATATAGGTATATGGTTCTTATCCTAGAACAATTTCTTATTTAGGAACAATTTTTTTTATTTTTATTTTTTTGGGATGATTAGTTCATATGTCTATTATATTATATTATGATATTGTCATCTCATAATATACTTGATCAATGCAGAATAATGAGAAAACGAAGGACCAAGATGGACCAAAGCAAGACTTAAGAAGCAGAGGGCTCTGTCTTGTGCCGGTTTCGAGTACCTTCCCAGTAGCTCACGAAACGACTGTCGATTTCTGGACACCGACATTCCGAGGAACCTTCCCATAGTTTACATATGTGACATAAACCACATATCAGTTTGCTTTGAATATATCTGGATCAAATTGTTATGTACGTATATCAAAGCCATTTTGGCTTTGATATATAGACCAATTTGCTCTTGATATATCAAATTTTGCTTTAGACAGATAAGTCTCATAGCGAACCATTAATAAAGGGTGCGGAAAAGAAATGATTAAGAAGTTGATCATGGTTCATGTGAACTGTTTCTGATCATAGGTAATCATGACTATATAGTCGATATTCAATATACGAGTCATTCGCATATGTAAAAGGGGAAGGTGTCGACAGGAAAAATCAAGAGGAAGAATCCGAAAAAAACATTTGCAAAGGAACATAAAGAAATGGACTAGCCAGGACAGAAAGACGAAGGGAAAGAAAAAGATAGGTGAAAATATTTGCATATGGGTGGACCATTTGCGCATCTTGTTGAACAAGGGATAAAATAGAAGCATACATCATGAAAGGAGGTTTTGGACCCCTTTGATATGTAATGGGACCAAAACTATGTTGGATTTTGCTCTTGTAATCATATGAAAACATAGTCAGGTCGGTTGCTAGCTACATTAAGTATCCCGAATTGTGTAGGCAACAGGGATTGGTACGTAATTTTATTATGTCGTGCACGGACAAAACTATAGCATCATTAACGAGATACATATCGATTGTATGTAAAGTGCAATCTATGCAGATGAAAATATGTATGTTATTGTTGTTGTATATGAAACGAAATCTAGATTTTGTATGTAGAGCGTGTGAAAGATAGGGCGAAACTATTTGTTGTAGTGACGGTGAAACTATTTGTAATCAATTAATCATGATTGCGAATGATGTTTGTATGGCTTCTTGAACACGTTGGACCCAGGGCTTGTGTGGCTTTTGGGTGGAAATGGGCCTTTTGCAGCTCTGGTCAGGCCCATGATGGCGCTGGGTCGAATATGTACTTGATCCGTTAATGAAAGGTTTACGGTCTTGTTCTTTTGCCTTCGTTAGACAGCTCAACAGACTTAAGTATTACACCGCCAAGATTTTGACAAGAAATAAAATCTGATACAAGGACTCTTATTTTATATATCTAGTATCTATTATATATAATAATAATAATGATATAATTATACAAAATATTCAGATGACAAACCATCTAAATGACAAACGATCTGAGAAACGAGAGGACATTTATGTCCTTTTAGAAATTTTAAAAGATCATCAGATAATTTAAATATAATTTAAATATAAAAAAATATTTATCTAATTAATTCTAGGTCTTTGATTACGAATTAAAAAGTCAAAATTAAATGTGAAATTTTTTTAAAGATCTTCTTAAAAAAAGTTAAAATGTATAATTTTTTATGAGCTAAAAATAATCAACCGTTATAATAAAAATAGAATACTTTTTATACAATTATTTTATGAAAAACAATAACAATTATACCTTATATAGATTATTCATCTAACCACAATAATCACTATATTGTGCAAAAACTATTTTATTTTATGAGTCGATATTTATGATAGATCTTTAATCTTTTTTATTATCATCAATTCTTACCTAACATTGGATTTGAATATTACATCATAAGCAATGTATAGAAATACTAATATATAGCCTAAAAATTTAGATCAATTCATCTAAAAACATTGAAATTTTAATTAAAAAAATACAAATTATATTTGGAACATAATATATGATTTGAATTGAGTTATGCTAAAAATATAAGACGATCAATAAGTTTTAAATCTTTTAAATGAAATAAATATAAATGACAATTATTATTTTAGTTGATTTAATACTATTTTTATCTATTATAATTTTTTACGGTGTAACATATGGATTATAATCTAGTAGATTATAGAAGCGAATCACACCGACTAGTTGATGGTAGACAAAAAAGGTAAGTGTAAAAATATCCAATATATTCACACTAAAAATTTATCACAAATGATTGTTGTTTTCAGTTGTTTATGGTTGTTGGTATCACAAATAATCTTTGTTTTTGCGTATATAAAATACTCTGGATATTTTGCGTTTTCAACAATAATCTATTGGATTGTATTTTCATAGTATAAACGTGATATTAAATATTTCACACCCAACCCGAATAGTTTATGACTTGATTCCAAAAAATTGCGATAGTAAGTAAGCTTTTAATCGGATCAGAAGTATCATGAAGAGTCGATACCTGGCTTCTTGTTACCAACAAGACGTGCAAGATGAGGACACATCCGACTACAATAACCGATCGTAGGACAAGCAATATCACAATATTGATCCCCAAATACTTCATACATGTCAAATATTTCATGATCTGAGGAAAAAATAACACCAAATCTGTCACAAGGATCATTATTCATGCATTGTCTGCTGATCAAGGAATTGAAAAAACTCTGAGTAATCGGGATCATGATGGAGAAGTTGTTCAATCGTTGGAATGGAAAACCAAGGCGGATAAAGAAGAATTGCTTTAAGCCTCCCCCTTCAGCTTCTTCGCGATGCCTGCTATGTACTTCCCCTGGTGGAAAGCAATAGCCAGTTCAAGCTCGGAAGGCTGCCTCGTGCCATCCCCGGCATAGGTTCCAGCACCATACGCGCTTCCACCCTTTATCTTCTCCATTTCAAACATGCCAGCTCCGAATGTGTATCCAATCGGAACAAAGATCATACCATGATGAGCAAGTTGAGTAATAGCAGTCAACCTGCAAAAATAGCATGAAGGGAGTGAGACTGAGGCTTGGATCATTATCATTTGGTGAGCTATAAAGTTATACTGATAACTGAGGTGTGTTTTCATCACGTGACAATGAGATCAATGACTCATGACTCAGGTTTCCGAAAGAAAGAGTGTCCAAAAAGTCCAAGCATATAGAAATCGCATCGGTCACATATGGGAGCATTCATGTAAAAGATTTTTGTATGGGAACTTACGCGGTAGTCTCTTGCCCTCCGCCTTGAGAGCCAGTTGAGATGAAGATGCCAGCAGGTTTCCCAGCGAGCTTCTGTGTCCTCCACAGACCTCCGGTCGAGTCCAAGAATGCCTTGAACTGAGCAGCCATCATTCCAAACCTCGTGGGGAAGCCGAAAACAAAACCATCAGCCTCTCCAAGTTCATCAGGGGTGATGAATGGGACATCACTCTTTGGTGGTGCACCCATCAGAGTTAGCACATTTTCTGGCAATGTCTCCTGCACCTGTTCAACACTTCCACAAGTCCGTCCGGTTCACAATCACCACGAGTATATTCATTTCACTAAACCAAACATTCCACAAGCTAACCAGAAATGGCTGATGCTTTGTAATTCAGAATGGATTAAACCAGTTAACGAGGGAAATCTCATGAACAAGATCTACATCGTACTCTCACTTTCCTACTTCTTCTTAAAGTTTATGTACTCAAGACGAAAGCTGCATTAACTTTGAAACAGAACTCAATTTATATTAGATCATATCTAACTACTTAACCTCTGGGCACAGAATTTTGTTGTTGATAAACATGTGTATATCTTCTGTACTCGACCAATAACCCAGCAGCCACGCCATTCGGCTGCAGTTATTTCAATCCATGGTGCAAAAAACTCATATGTTAAATCCATAACGCAAGTTCTATCTAGTTCTTTCAGAAGATTCAAATTAGTAACGTCCAAAATTTCATGAAACGTTGCAATACATAAGCTGTAAGTTTCTACACCGTATAGAGTCAGCTACACTGCATCAACAGTTTTACAGCATCAGCTGTTTTCACTCCAAATTCATGACGATGATAAGAATAGCACAACTAAATGGTCAGGTCATAGTACTCCGGTCATGTATGGCATCGAATTGAGCTGAGCACTTACAAGGATATTGATCCAGTATCATATCTTACTACAGAAGATAATGTTTCGGAGAATGTTACCTGCCATAGCTTAGCCTCTACACCTTCAACAGTTGCAGCTCCTTTTTGTATCTCTTCTGCTAGCTTCAGAGTATGCCCATACATGGAGTAGTACCTGTAAATACACACACCTAGATGTTACTTCCCAAACCAAATTTATCCACACTTTGATTACAAGGCCGAAAACCAATTTCCTGTTAAATTGAGACTTTCCAATCAACTACATCAAAATCTTGAGTTTGTTGAAGAGATGATTATCGACAAGGTAAATCAGCAAATTAACGAGACTAGTTACAGCTGGAATGACAAAACATGCTACACACATTTACACTGCACATTCAACAGAAGTCACCCTAGTGTTTCCTATATATATTAGCCAGAGGCAGTATTCCCGCTATTTCAAATTAGATATCTTGATTGTTTTGTTTTTAAGCCTAGTTAGGAAACAGCCTAAGTATTTTAAAAAAAAACAAAGCTTGCATCAACCGTAGCAACGAACCGACAATTAACAATAGTTTACCACAATCTATGCTCATAGTAACCGATACAGAATATATATAAAAAAAAGACCGGTCAATAGAATTGCATATCTAAGGCCCAAAGTCAACCCCATGAGTCCCGAAGCACATAATCACAAGCTGATCATTGCTTGCTTGCATAATACTACATCGGTTATTGATCCCGACATTGATCTTATTCAGCACTCACTCAGAAAAATTGTAATCGCGATAGAAGAAAAGAGATCAAGTACTGCGACAATATGGCATCAAAGATTCATCAATGAAGAACAAAGAAGGGAGAAGAGAATCAGAGAGCTCACACAATGTATACTTTGACAGCCATTATTTCCTGGAGAAGTTGCTTCTCTTGGCTCCAACTTTTTGCTTCCTTTTTTCTCCAGGCAATTAAGTTGTTGAAGCAAGCTCAGTATGAGAATAGATTGACTTGACCCTTTACATTTTATTATCCTTTTACCAGTGGGAAAATGCAGTGCACGTCACACATGGAGCTTTCTGGAGATTGGAACAAAAGCATCCATCATTGTTAATGTTTCATAAAGTTGGAAACATGGCTGAAAAGTAAAATGAAAAGATAGGATTTGGTTGGTAGAATTTGAAGGTTAGTTGTCATCTGATACAGTTCTACTACTATGAAGTAACCCGCAAATAGATCATGTGTCTCTGTAATCATACTCCACTTGTTTTATATAATATCGGAGCACAAGCATCATGAAAACCCATCCAAACGGACTATAGCACATAAAATGTAGGAGTATTTAACTAAAAAGTTTCCTAGGGTATGGCAAAACTTATTTTTTTTTTTTACCAACCCCAAAATTCAGACACAGGAGATATAATAGGATCAAACAGACACTGACCCATTTTCCCAGTTCATCATTTTAACCAATTAAGATCACATTCATGAAGATTTTGTGCAAAAAGTTTATTTTGGCATCACATTCATGAGTTGTCTATGCACAAGACCCTATGTTTAATTTACATCAGTTTTCTATTGTTAAGACTATACCTAACAAGAATCACGTTTTTCCCCTCAGCCATATACCATTCTTCATGAGAGATCACTATACCTAACAAGAAACAATATTATAATATAAATAATAAACCTAACAGTATCGTGCAAACAACCAATAATGAACCAACTGCAGAGATAGTGATTTGAATTTCTTCCCTTGGAGAGTTGATGCTGAATAAAGGCCATTCTCAAGAAAGAGAACTGAGATCTGTATAATACTCCAAAAAGTCACAATCCTGGAACTCATCCATTGTATTGTTCTCATTCCATCCATTGTATTGTTCTCACACGATCCAGTAATCAGTGATTCTCAGTTCTCAGAAGCAATAAGATGCATCAAGCGAAAATATACCCCTTGCAGCTTAAACAGCACTCTTAAGTATCTAGTTAACCGTTATTATGCGATAGCATTACAGATTGACTAAGCAGATCGATGAAACACACTTAATAAACACGAAAATAACCTGCTTTATAAAAGTTTCACGATTATAGTAACCGTGAGCAGTGAGGGAATACCATGAACAGAAACACTCATACCAAAATAACATTCTTTATGAATGATAATCGAGCATGAAGAGAGTAGATACATACCTGCCTCGGTTTGGTGTCTACAGAATGAAGCAGTGCCATGCTTTCTTATATCTCCTTTGCCAACTCACATTAACATATCTGAAACATTACCTGCAGGATGACACCAAGATGTTACCATCTAACTTCAATGTCATTAGGTTAATGAACACGACAACCTAAGAAACCACAATTCTTCAACATGCTCTGCTATCCTACCATATGATATACCTTTCCTTTCCGCTTGGGTTTCAAGCAAAGTTGCAAAGAGAACATGTTTCGCATGGTTTTAGAACTTCTGAGTCTTGACGAATATCATTCCCGAAAGCTTGGTGGTAGAGGAAACTTCAGGTTCCAGGAATTCATTCCACAACTCCCAGTGCACCAGAATCATAGCAATTGCAGGTACTCAGTGCTATCGAGGATTATGGATGGATCCTCCTTGGGCCAGACAACAGAGAAACTAGAAGCAATACGTGAAAACCTTGCCAATAGGCAATGACAATAAACAGTTACAAGGATGTTACAAAGGGTACGCTGAAAGTGTAATTCATCTGTTAACAACATCATTCTTATAAGATCACTTGAATGTTCTAGCAGAATAAAGTGCGAGGAACAAACGGACAGCATGGGAGTAGATAGGGAACGGATTCAAGATCAACATACAAATCCGATCAAACATTCGAATCGAATAAACAAACAGTATAATTGATCAACCTTAAAAGCAGCACCCCTCAGTACAAGTTATGAAAGATGAGATAAAGAAAAGGTCGAGCCTGAGGAATCAGGCATCAAAATCTATTATGCATCATCTAGGTGAACTATTAGTTGCATCCCAATGAAGAAACCACACAGAAAACTCAGCTTAATAATATTTGAGGAATCAAAAGCTAAGCTACAGAAGTACTCATTGCAATAAAGACTTTATACAACAATAAGAAAATCCTGTCTCTGTATATTCTTAAAGTTCAAAATGGACAACAACCGGAAGAATATAAACGCGTAACCTTTCGTGATCAGTAATCTACAATCAAGAACATGTCGACAAGTATCACTTGCAATGCACAAGAAATGGGTTCGTAAGTCTGCTTGTTCAAGTCTTTTAAAGAAACTTCTGCTTACATAACAATTCAACTACAAGAAAATGTGTGCAATCTTATCGACAAAGCATCACCCTCAAAGAATTGACGGAACATAACCGTCAAACAATAGACAAGTAACAGAACAAATAACAGACAACACAATAACCGTTCTAATGTTTTATTTCGTACATGAGACTGCACATATTCTCTCCTGTGAACTGAAACACGAGATGCCAACAATCAGCACAACAACATACGAAGCCCTTTGGAAACAGTTGACATCTGAATCCATCGACAAGACAATCGTGAAAACCACAATGAAAGCACCCAACAAGTGTAGTAACAAATACCATTCACATCATATCAAACGATAACTCATAACCCAGAAAGGCTGAAACCATAATACGAGCCCGTCAGATATACATCCATGGGTTTTCTATAATCATTTCGGATTTTTCGTGGTTTCTCAATAAAGCCTTCAACAAAATCTCAAGAAGAAAGGGGAACAAAACCATAAATCACTCATCAAATGGCAACCAAAACCATAAACAACAATGCCAATGTATTATTTGCTCAAAATTCCAGCACGTTTGCAAATCAATTAAACTCAATCATCCCAAACCATCAGTCACGTGAGATTTCAACTAAAAAACCTTCGTCATATCCAACGTGGATAAACTATTATCAACTACACATACAATGATGAAATTTCAAAACCCTAACCCTAACCCCTCTTCGACCAAACCCCAACAATTCTCCATCAACCCGGGACTCAACCTCACCATGAGCACACAAAACTCCATCTCGCTCAAAACACCATCTCCGTCCAAATCCCCTTCCCTTATCATCCCCCTCATCTCCTCCTCCTCCAACCCGTCGAGTCCCATTCTCCTCGAGTTCCTCTTCAGACTCTCGAGTGTGATTACCCTTTTGTCCTCGTCCATTAACAGTCGGAACCCGTTGCAGAGCTCGGTTATCAGGGACTCCCCGCCTAGTTTCTCTGCCATGAATGGAAGCATGTCTTGGAATTGAGTGGATGATGAGGCCATTGTTGTGTTATGGCTATGGGTTTGTGGGTGGGATTGTGAGGCATTTTGGGATATATAATGGGGGAGATGGGAAAGGGAGGGGAAAGAGAGGGAAAGGAAACAGCTCAGACGCGGAGGTGGGAATGGTGTGAGTGAGGGCGGCGATGGAGGGAAGTTCGTGTGGTGTCGAGAGGGGGGTTCGAGGAAGGTGATGGGAGGGGTAGTTTGGTCTTTTGGGATTTGGAGTGAAATGGGGGTGTTTTGGTCAGGTGGGGCTAAATTTGGACTTACGCATCCTTTAGTTTTGGATAGCAAAGGATCAATTTCTGGCCATTATTATTATTATTTAATATTAAAAATAATAATAATAATAATTTTGATATTAAATATATAATTATCGTTTTATTGTTTAGTTATATTTCAGAACAAAATAGAATCAATTCAAACTCAATTATATATGATAGAAATATATAATCCCTCAAATTATATAAAAATTGATTAACAAAACTTAAAAGTATTAGTCATGATATTGTTAGTGTGCTTAAGTTGTAAATTACGTAGGTATCTATAATGTAGGTCAGATACTGAAAAACAAATGACCACAGATAGAGAGCATTGTGTGCGCTACCAGATGCACACTATTACAGAGAATTTCGGTTAAGCAGGTAAGACAATCATGAGCAATAAAAGACATGCAAATGATTTACAATCTGAGATTGATCTTACAGGAAATGACCAATACAACAATTCATGGATTACATCAAATATGGGTGCAAACGAGATTGCAGCAATGACTGAGTGTAGATAACGTCTCAACGGTATTAAGTGCAGATTGAGTTGTAGTAGACTGAAGTGCAATAGAGATGATTACTAATGTTGAGATAGAAGTTTGAGCATCAATCACATCAAAGATTTGAGGTTCAAAATGACACTACGAGGATCTAAAAAAGATGAACTGTCAACATCAGTAAATATTCACATGTGATAAGCTGTCATCATCAGATCAAGTTCACAAGTCACGGGTTTATTCCCTCAACGTATAAAAGACGATTAAAGAACTCAAACAATAGTGCTACTCAGGAAGCGATTGAATGAGAGCTTGAACGTACAAGAGTGCAAAATCAATCTCAATTCAAAAATGCTCAAGTGAGCTATATTGAAGAACGGAAAGAAGAGGATTCACTAGTTTGTACTGAAGAATAGAAGTTACAGTAAAGGATCTGTTTAAGGATTTAGCTTCTTCGCTTTTAACAAGTTAACTAACTTGTAAAATGGTTCTTTTGTAGGACAAAAACAAATATATAGTGAACTCTCCTTTTGGATTGACTAAATTGATCATCAATAAAAAAAAACTCGACTAAGTTCTTGGTTATCATTTGATAACGAATGTCAAAATCAATATAAATCCTGTGTTTTTTATTTGTTTTTCATTGTTTTGAGCTATTAAAACAGTTAGAGATCAATCTCAACAATAAATATAGACAAACTCTTGGAGTTTAAGTCTTTGTTACAGACCATCTCAATAGTCTGCAAAGAATATCAGTGCATAGATATTCATCATTTCGTTGTATTACATTGAAAATTTTTAAGACAATTTATTCACCCCTTAGGTTGTACATGTGGATCCTATAATATATTTATTATTGAAATAATCTAACTTGAATATAGATAATTAAAAAATAAATAAAATATTGACCTGATAATCATGAACAGAGCCGCAGCATATGTTCAGTATGGGCAAATGCCCCCACTAGATTTGGACTCTTGGGATAAATTTTTATGAAATTTCCTTAGAAAATATTACAACTTAAGGTACTATTTGCATTATTTGCATCCACTCAAATTCAATTTCTTTTCATAAATTTATGAAATCAGTATTTTGCCCCCGGTGATGCTCTTGTGTTATTAGCTTTGTCCTGTCGACTATCACTACATTTATATATGGTGTCAAATTTGAAATCAAATTTAATTCAGTTATATTTGGACATCAATTTTATCTCATGATTGAAGTCTTGTTTTTGTAATTTAATGCTAAAAATATAGTTATAACACCACATATAACTCATGGTTAAACATACTTTAAGAATACTTGTATCAAGGCCTCTATTTTTTTCTTTACTACTGTTCATTTTTCATTATATATGCTGTTATAATAAATTGACTTATAAAAATAAAGAATATTACAGTAATATGATAACTTTGTTGAAATTCTCTATCTCACATTATAATTTACTATCTTTGTCCTAAAAGAATTATAACAAGTTCACTTGACACGATAATTTGTCCCTGCGTTGTTTTTTTTGTTATTAAAACTAATTTGTCCTTTGATTTGTGTGAGTGGAAGTAATGAAAAAAAGAGAAAAGAGGAGAAAAAATAATTGTATGAGTTGATATAATATAATAAAAAGTAATGATGTTTTGATATTTTTATTGATTTTTTTAAATAAGATAATATTATAATTTAATTAGGATATTTTAATTTAATAAATATTGTAATTTTTTTTTTTTGGAGGGAGGGAATACAATTTAACATGCTTCAACACATGTTTTCAATTTTATATCACATTATTATTCTATTTTTTCCCTTTTACAAAATATTTACTTTACATAATCCAATGCAAATGCCCTAATGTATTAAAAAAAACCATCATTGAAATTAGCAATGAAGTCTAGTCTTCTACTGAAGTATTTCAAAGAACAAAAAAAAAAAAGAGAAGTTATAGGAGCAGCAAGCCGATGATTTTGGTCTGAACGTGGCTCGTAACTCTCAACTAATGACAAAGTTTGCGTCATGTAAAAGATGAGTCAACCGGATTTAAACACTTTATTGTATTCACTCATTGAAAGGAAGTTGAAAGTGAATTTAAAAGCAAAGTTTATCAGTAAAGTTCAACAGTTGACGTTCTAATGTGCTTCTGACCAATTTATGCGACCTTTCCCTTAATCGGGAGTCAAACACGGGTCTAAATTAGTCGAACCTTTTTTTTATTATTATTATTGACTCCTCGTGGCCTGCTTGGTAGGCCTGCACCACTGGTGGGCTGCAGTCCAGCCCAAATATTTAGCAAGTTACCCAGGCCCAGCCCTTCCTAACTCATATAGGCCCAAACGGTAGGAGTGGACTATGGAGGTGATCTCTGATGGGCCAAAGTTACAAGCCCATTAGATGGCCTCTTTTCCTATTGGGTCATAAACTCAACATTGCTTGAGCAAGTTCATTTCTGGTCAATAATTGTAGCTCTATACAAATTCATCTAACGTGAGATGACCTTAACACAATACACTCGTGTTATCTCTTTTTTTGCGATACTGTTTCATCATCACGAATCGATTTAAAAATCATACAATTTTCATCGAGCATAGCTAAATTAGAGGGAGAATTTCGAAACACAAAGTGTGTTGTGTAGGTCTGTTTGTTTGTTATTGATACTGTTTTTGTTTCACTGATGAAAATAGAAATATGTGTTTCTGATTTATATTTCTGAAACAAATAAAACAAAACTGGAAAATAAAAAATCAAAAAAATTATTTTAGTTTTTTATTTATTTAATCAGAACACAATATTCAAAAGAACGTAAATAAATTTATTTTATAAAATAATTTTGATTTTTGTTATTGATTTTTTATTTTTATAATTGATTTTAATTTTTAATACTTTTAAATATTAATACCATACAGCCTCGTGTTCTGTGGAGTAGAATTCTATATCGAAAGAAAGACAGAAAAATTTTAGAGAACAAACTATCCTCCGTATTCAGCTTCATCTCCTCCCAGCCCTTATCCAATCCACACCATCTGGAATACAGCTTCAGAATATCCTCCATAGCTTCCTGGCTACTCTTATCAAAAATCACTGTCGGATACCAGGTTTCGTTCAGAACTAACGTAATGACCCAATAGGATTGTCCAATATCTACAGAATCTACCACTAAAATATCCCATAGGGAGATAGGTTTTGGACGAACGGAACAGAGAGTGATCATGTGACAAAGGTACAAAAGACGTCATTAATTGAGACTGAGTAGATAATATCCGTCTTTCTACTGAAGCTACTGAAGAGGATGAATTGAACTTATATTTATAAGAAATTAGAGACTTGTTATGAAGATCAAATAAATATCGAAAGTAAAATGGTGCCGATTGTTCACTCATTTCATAACCAAACTCCTTCGTTGAGAAATTCTCACTCATTTCATGAAGCTTGGTGAGAAGTTGGTGAACGGTGAACTGGCACCATGTGCGGGCAGGTAATCCAGTGTGGAGGCGACCACCCACTAATTCTGCGATTAGTTACCAAGCAACCCACACGATCCCCGACACGTGTCCTCCCCATTGTCGGTCATTAAATGAAACCAAACCTACACAAAAACCCCATCGAATCTGCTACACCACACGCAGAATTCACATCGAACCCATCGAATTTCAAATCCAAGGGAACGCTGCGGTGAGGTACACGGTGCACCATCAAGCAAGATATTTTTTCAGTGACGTGGAATTCTGGGAATCGATGTGGGGATGAGAAGATTCGCCTCGTGCTTACGGGGTTGGGTTTTGGCCAATCGAGATGTGTGGACCACGTGATTGTAAGGGCAACTCAAGGTAATATAATCACTTTTCTTATTCCTTCGTCTATCATATATATATTAAAATTTATATGTTATGATTTTTAATGATTGTGATGTATTTGATATAAAAGGATAAAAAAATATATGAAAAAGGACAGTACAATGTAATTAGATATGATAATTATTTTTATATAAATTATTTTCAAATAAGAAAATAAAATTAATGTTATAAGATTTATTAAATATTACTCCCTCCATTTAAGATAAATTATTAAAAATAAAATATCCCTATTTATATAAATTATAATATTTTCATAATAAACAATTTTTAAATATTAAAAATTTAAAATTATCCCTATTTTATATCACATCATTTATTTTTTTTATTATATTTTCTCTTTTCATCCACTAATAATTTCTTCATCCTATTAACCAGGATAATAAAATAAATTATTATAAAATAATAATATTTTTTAATAATCATATCAAATCAATATCTCATTATTTATTTTGAATGAAAAAAATATAAGGGTTATAAAATAGAGTAATTATAAAAATTATGGGATAAGGAGAATAAGATTGACAAAATTAACTTACCCAAAAATATCTCCGAATCCCCCACATTAATAAACATTTTGAATTTTTTTGCGAAAAAAAAAACATTTTGAATTTTCAACCATTCATAAACCCAACTGGCATCCAGCCCCTCAAAATGAGCCGCCTAGATATGTGCACATCAGCGTGTCAAACACTACAACCACGCCTCCTCCCATAATATCCTTCATCCGACATGGCAAACCAGCCCACGTGACCCCCATCTTACCTGGCACCCTCCTCCCCCTCTCCCTCCACGTGTCTTTTTTAACGGCCCCAAATCCCCCACCCAATAAACACATCAAAACAAATACACACATTCATATCACAATTCACACAGAGTCTCACAACACAGAAAACAAAATCAAATCATCAAAACCAAATCACACAAAAGACACCAAGCAAAAACACAGAAAACACTAAACCAAAACAGACAAACCAAGAACTCAAAGCAAAAACACAAAGCCAATTGCTACTACTAGTATGAGGAAAGGGATGATGAGTTCTGAGCTGTGTAGTACCGGAGAAGCGCGGATCTACTGCGAATCGGACCAGGCGCGACTCTGCTGGACCTGCGACGACGCGGTCCACGCAGCCAACTTCCTCGTCGGAAAGCACCCTCGCTGTCTCCTCTGCAACGTCTGCTCATCCCCGACCCCGTGGTCCGCCGCCGGACGCAGCATCGACCGCGCCGTCTCGGTCTGCAACAACTGCTGCAGATCGAAGGGATATGGATCGAAACAAGTTGGATCGATGGAAGATGAGTTTGTTGAGGATGAGAGTGGAGCGAGATCGGTGATTGCGAATGATGGAGTGGTCGATGATGAGATTGAGGATGAGGATGAGGAGGAGTGTGGCGAGGGTGATGATGAGGATGAGGAAGAAGATGAGGACGATGAGAATCAGGTTGTGCCCTGGACGACGACGACGACGTCGACTGCGGCGGTGGCGGAGACGAGCGTTTCGAGTGGTGGCGAAGAGGAGAGATCGTACGGTGGTGGTACGGTGAAGCGGAGGCGGTCGTCGCTTGTTGACTCCGATGATTATGTGAGTTGCTTTGCTGTCTCCGTTTTTTATCTTCTTAATTGATCTGTTTGTTGATTTGATTCGGTGATTATAACTCGATTCGAGAATAATCGTGTCATTGGATCGTGAGTGCTTTCTATTATTGTAACAACAGATATAAGACTGTAATTCAGCTTTCTTTAGATTCAGGGCGATCTGATTGGAATATCTGGATTGTTATTGTTTTAGTTGGATCAATTGATGTATCAATGTTTGACTAATAATTGAATGTTCGACAGGATGATGACGATGAAGGCACGGCGGCGGAGAGATACAGAGGTTGTGGATTACAGGAGGCGGTGGTGAAACGACAACGTTTCGAATCGTGGGATTGCTGAAGGATCTAGAAGGTTGTTTGATTCTCCCAAGTGGAGTAGTTTTCTAGGGTGAATCTCATCGTTTAGTGAAAGGGGGAATCAAATCGTGACCGTTGATTGGGCGATCAAGCTTTGGTGGTACGTTGTTGCTAATTGTCCGAGTTCATAGTATGTTGACTAATTAACAACAGAAGACTTGTCGTGGATACTATAGTACATTTGCTTTTGCTGATCACAAATACTCCATTGTTTGTATTGTGTGACTTTATACTTTGACTTTGATCAATGTGGAGATCTCAAGTGACTTGGATATATTTTTGGAAACAATGAGTACTATACATGCACCATTTTGGTTAGTTGCCTACTCAATACCTCTTAAACTTATCAAGTACGTTTAACTCGATGGTAAATACAATCAATTTTTCCCTATACAATGGAATCCACATTTCCTAAATATTGTAGCAGTAATATCATTTCAATACCACTATTTTCACATCATTGTACACCCTCCATTCTAATAAAATTCTAACTCTTTTGACACTTCACACAAAATTATAATTTTTTGATTTGACATTATAATTTATATACGCGTTAAATTATTGTTTTTTCGATCGATGTGAGATAGATTCAAGATTTGATTCAGGATTTGTGTATATCTCATTATTTATCGATCTATAAAAACCCATATATCAGATTTATTGAGACTTATCTCAAAAAGAGAGTAGTCATAGAGATTAAGAATCACTTTCTAGAATTTGAGCGAAACACAAAAGGAAAATTAAGTGAGTGAAGAGAGACGATCATTGTAATTGTATAATTCGATTAATTGTATATTGTATATTTTTTGTAATTGTAATTGTATAATTGTATATTTTTTGTGTGGTTTTTTTTCTTGAAAATCGGATTTTTTCAATGTTAAATCTCGTCTATTGTCGTTTTAATTTCTTCTTCGTTTTGATCGTTGATTGATTCTGATATTCGAATCGATCGGATTATTTGGTTAAATTGATAATAGTTATAAAGACTAAATTGACCTTTGAATTATGTGAGTGAGTTGAGTGAGAAAAAGATGAAGGAGGTAGTGAGATTAGTTAATATGATATAATAAAAAATATGAATATAAATAAAATATTGTAATTTTATGAGAGAATTATAGATTAGTTGTATTTTTATTATATTAATTACCAATTGGTCATTGTGAAAATTTTATTACCAAATAGTTCAAATGTAAATAATTTAGCAAAAGAAAAGATGTGATTCATAGCCGAACAAGGAAAGAGATAAAAAAAAACAATAAGGACAAATCAATAAAGAAGTGTGTATAAATTAAAAAAACTAATTCGAAGAAAAATATCTGTACCACCTATTCGTAAACAGGAAAAAAAAAGAAGACAATTTCTAGATAAAAATAATTTTGCATTAATTTTATTGGTACGAAAGTACTGTTTGAATAGTTCAAAATAATTATATTTTTTAAATATTTCAAGATATTCGAAATTGTTTGAATGTTTTTATATTGACAATTTTTGTTTGTATAGACAATTAAAACTGAAAAGATAAAAATTCTATTTTCTAGACAAAATTGATATCTTGTGGGCACTTTCTTTACATAATTTTTTTGGATAAACTTTTCCAACTTTCATGACTCGTTTTGGATGCAGTAAATTTCGTCTTGAATTTATCAAATCCCTAAAAATTATTTTAATTTTTTTTTAAAAATTATATATATATAATAAAAGTATTTATGATTAATTAATCTCATTTTTACATTTTATTTATCATTTAATCACACCACTTTAAGTTAATTAGATCACTTTTTTAAAAAATAAACATACTCATCTTTTATTATCCCTTCATTATAGAGGCAAAGTTGTATTTTTAGATTTAAGTCATTGATTAACAATTTAAAAAATGAAATGTAAGTAAATGATAAATTAGATTAAAAAAAACTAAATCAATGATAATTCTCTCATAATAAAATCGCGGGCCATGTGAATACTAGTCACTGAATCTGTGCTGTCGCATTGGAAACAGTCATAGAACCGCGCGTCACGCAGTAGCCCATTCCCAAAGCGAGTTGTTTATGGGCAGACCACAGTGGTCCCCACCTGGTTCTGTGGATGAAGGTGCAGCAGGGGGCGTCGTCAGGGAGCAGCTATTTGACTTTTAATTTTTTATCAGTTTATTGTTTCTGAAGATTAATAAAATTGAATATATATTTTGGAAAATAATGTTGTAAAAATTAACATAGAATTTAGGTAATAATAGGAAAAAATTATTACTTAATTAAAAAAATATAATACAAGATGAACAATACAAAAATTTCAAGTTATTTAATATATTTCTTAAAAAAATTGGATTTAAGTGACATAAAAAATTGATTTCAAATGATTTTTGATTTTTATTGGTTACAAAACATCTTTTGAAAAAATCTTTATTTTAGAAACTGTAAATTCGTTTCTTGAGAAAACTTCTTTTCTAACTTTATGAAAAAAAAAAGTAGTAAAAAAGCAATTGCGTCTTGCTAGATACCAACTCATGAAAATACGTGGTGCCCGTTCGATCAATTTATCATCACTTTTGTTTTCCTCACGAATAATCAAAGCAAGCTACACCACATCTTGATAGCTCCTGTAGGAGTATGCAATTAAGGTCATTAAATTAGTTGTGTTTAGATATTTTTGTGTTGAAAATGAGAGGTGATTAATTGGTTGTAGTTCAAGGCTTCGGAGTTCCCAGGTTGGTCCAGTTCATTGGTGTGATTTGTGTAGGTGTTAGCTAGTGTGGAATAAAACGTCACATACTATGGTATCGTAACAAGTTGATCGTCCTCATATTCGGTTTTTGATATTTATCGTGTTTAGATATTGACAAGCATGCACGATATACAAGAACATTTCACTAGATTACTTTGTTAGTTTCTAGGATTATATCGTAGTCTTTCGCTAGATCGTCAATTTCTGGTTGGTAATCTAATTCATGACAAGCATGTCAAATCAATATTGTGATTAGTTGACAAACTCTGCACCCAACATACAAAATGATAATTGTATTAAATTAATAAGAAATATGTAAAAGAGTTCTTTTATGACCTTCTCATTTATAAAACATATAGTTGAGAATATGTTATTTCAACGGTTATATTCTAACGATAACATTGAACACTATCTATTTTATATTCTAACACAAAAAATTAAACCCCTGTTACAAACAATTTGTTGGTAACACGTGTAGATCAACCTAAATTCTAATTCTGCATAAACAAAAATACGACCGAAAACATAACTCGGGGACACACAATTAAAGTAGTCATTAATCATGTTATGGTGCACACAATTTGCTGTTTTAAAATTACGATCACGGAACTACGGTTGATGAAGTTAATAAACTAGAATCCCTTCGTGATCTCTATATAAGTGTAACATCTAGACTGCACGTATTTACCGTTTTAAAATAGGTCTCATATCAACTGCAACCCTCTTATTCTCTTAAAATTATCGTTACAATATGTAGGGGACGCCAACCTTCGAGGCAACTCCTAAGTAACAAAAACAAAAGCATGCTCAACACAATCATTTGCACTTGTTGTTTGCTTCTTTCTTCCCTTTCAATGCAACCAAAGCATATACTGTATTTATGATGATGGACAAAAAAGAAAGTTCGTTGGCACCAAAATTCAATCCTAGCCATTCCTTTATACTGTACCAGTACTAAACTTAACCAAAGTACATAAAAAAAAAATATTGACATATAATTAAATAAACATATTGTTTTGAGTGAAAAACATCCCTTGCTTTATCAACAGTACAAATATTTATTCATATGTGTGCAAAAAGTGTTGGGACACATAAAACAGAGGGTAGATAATGGTTTTCTTACATTTGGAGGAGAACTTGAGCCGGTTGGTCAACTGATTCGAGCATCCTCTGTCTTTTGATTGAACGATCAAGATCTTTTAGGTTAAATTTATTTTTCGACTTTGGCTCGAGTGTTACAGAAATCGATTAAGTTGTTGCTGATTATCTTGTGACTGGACTTTTGCATATATATATATATATGAGTAGCATGCATTGTAAGCATGATTTAACTAACATCTAAGGAAGACAGAAACATATTTGCATGAAGATGGTATGAGGTCTTTGTATATGTTTATATGATCCGTGTTTCTCATCACATATTGAACACTAACTACCTTGATTAACATCTGTTTCTTTAGCTTTTTTTGCTTACCCTCGAATGAGTTTCGACATTATTTCTTGATCATTCTTTAGCTAAAAATGAAGCATTTTCGTGGAGCATTCTTCTGTGTCTTGCGCGCCCTGATCCTTATCTCTTGTGAACAAGGTATTTGTTAACTTGATACTTGTTATATTGGTTTTGTGAATGTAGAATATAAATATATCCTCGGGTACTTCCACATTTTCCACGAATTCAATGATCAATCGTGTTACTCTGCTAGGAGAAATGGCGAAAGCGCTTGAAATTTATAAGCGGTTGAAGGTATGCAAGGATGTGTGAAGAGCTGGTGCAACAGGTTTTGTAGTGTTAAACACTCCAGACATGGAACCTGTAGTCGGGGTAAGTGCAGTGATCGTCATCCTCATTGTTGCCAATGCTTCTACTTTTACGAAGATCATTAGGATAACAATTGCTCATAGGACGTCTTATAGACATTACATTACTGTCAAAGTCATTGTAATATGATGATGAAATAAATTTTTATTTGATATAGTGTTCCTGTCAAATCGTTTCAACAAGGTGGACGTGCCGGAGTGGTTATCGGGCATGACTAGAAATCATGTGGGCTCTGCCCGCGCAGGTTCGAATCCTACCGTCCACGTTTTTTTTTCATTTTCATTTCTTCTTAACAATTTTCCTTTGTGATATTCCGCCCCCAAAAAGCTAACACGGGCCGCTGTGTAGCCCAATGCTTCCTGGCCATAAAAGGAGCCCAAAGCTTATATGATCTAATCCATTTAAAATCAAGGCCTAAGATAACCGGCCCATCGAGGCTGCTTCATTCCCAACCTGATCAGGAGGTGTGATTTTATTTATTTATTTTTTATTTTTTTAAAAGTTCAATGGGACGGTAAGTTTCGGATCATTGATATACGCATGCAGAACTGACTCAGGTAAAGTCAAATCTTACGAATTACGTTGATAGCACTTTAACATGTCTAGCCATGACAAGAGCGGCTCGATTTACTTCTCGAGGTACCCAAAAGCAACAAAACTCACTAAAATTATTGGAAACAGCTAAACAGTCTCAATAATTCCACCAACATGCCACCAGTTACACAAACAATGATATCAAGTCAAATGTCCTTTTTTTTCCCGATAGTTGAAATGATACAAAGTATGATCCTGGCGCAACAAAAGTCAAATCCTTAAAAAGATCCACACACGGATCCGTAGCATCCGAATCATGTTAAACAACAAACAAATCAAATAACATTCCAACAGGAATACTCCTGGATACTGCAACGCAACATCTATGAGTCGATCGATGTATCTTTAGATTTATCAATTACGCCTGTGATCTCATGGAATTCCGGGTTTATAAAAGATGGATCCTATCGCACATATAAGTGGCCAGTGTATATTCAATACCCTGCATTGCTAATGCTACACACAGGAGTTTCCGACTTCCAATATCCCATACATATTCGAAGATTTCAAAAGCATAAACACTTACGGCTAGAGTATGCATGAAAAGGACATGAACAAGTCCAAAAAAGGGTAAGAAAACAGGGAGCAGACAACCACATAAACATTGGTCTAAACATGAAAGGGAAAACCTGCTCTCTCTGCAACAGCTCTCTCATCTCTCTGTCCTTTTGCTGGCTGTGCAGTGCAGTGCAGTGCAATGCTAGCTGCTCCTGCAAAAAAAAAAAAAAAAAAAAAAAAAAGATCAGATCAGATCAGTGAGATAGAGCTGGAGGAAAAAAAACAATAAAGAAAACAGGCAAGCCAAAAAAAGAAAGCAAAAAGGGTGATCATGGATGATGAGATACTGAGATTAGCACATGGGTATAAACCAATCTAATGTAAGGTGATTAAAGGAATACATCAATGTTAACGACATTCATTTTCGAATTGTTTGGGTGATATTTTTGGACAGAAGTAAGTGCCAAATTGTAATGTTAATTATAGAGAGTTAGCGAATGACTTACTGAAAATTGACGATTGGTAATGCTTCGGATAATCCCGACCAGCTTAGTCAATGTTTTTTAGTTGGTGCAAGAGACCATGTATGGGGACTATGTGTATGTATGATCCACACTGCTGGTTTCTTGATTTAATACATGATCTTGTACTCATTGATTCACACTGATATGGCTCCACAGCATACGATTAGCATACCCTAACGTTTCCAGGACATGTGTGGTCCTACTAGTAACTCCTGAACTTATATTAATGATCATTATTATTCCTTTAGTAAGTACATGTTTCACCATTATTTGATACGATTATTCGAAGTTCAAAACAAATGAACACTAAAACATAATATGCTAAGATACGTAGTTGAAATTTTTATCCTCAGATTAGATTTTTAAGGTGATTATGTAGATCCATCGGGTTAGAAGGGGAGTAATTTATCACTGAAATAATTCCACTTGGTTATATTGTTTAGATATGCTAACTTTTTTTTTTTTTTCTTTTTCTTTTTGAAAAGTTAGATGTACTCACTCCTTAAATTTAATGTACATTAACAACGAAAACTAATTAAAGAATAATCATCTATCATGCTCTGCGAGGTTTCAACAAACAAACGGATCCAGGCCGTCCAAGCAAAAACAGAGCCTCCAAGATCATTACACGTGGCAGATGGTCCAGCATCTACATCGTCACTGAATACACAGAACAGAATCCTACACCACGTTATGTGATCATTTTCATTTGGGTTTGGTTGAGGAGAATAACACCTACACATCTTCACTGAATTCAGAGAATCTCACTTCACCATTTGGGGAAACAAAGCAAATCATGCCTCCAATTTTTGGTCTGTGCCTAAAGTAGACACCGGATTACCCTTTATGTCCGGAATTAATCGTAACGACGTGATTTGTATAATTTTTAAGATAAACTTTGATTCCTATTTTATATATTTTTTTAAAGTTATTATTCAAGTTTAATGTCTTTTCTGTTAGTTGTGTTCAAAAGTGACTACTAGTATATGATTGGATGAAGAATGATTGCCTTTGAAACAAATACTCCATTTTATTCAAATTACAACGGTTTCATTCGACACGATAATTTATGTGTGTGTTGAATTATTAATAAGAAATGATAACTTTTTCATTATAAGTGTGTGAGATACAAGGAATAAGGAAAAAAAAAAAAACGAAATGATGATGCTGAGTTGATATGATATAAAATATGGATATTTTCATATAAAAATAATTATTAAATATGATAATATTATAATTTAAATAAAATATTACAAAAAAAAAATGAGACGTAAGGAGTACTTCAATAGAATGTTTGCCATTATGCAAAAAAATACAAATGTTGAACGTTTTAAGAATAAATTGAAAACTTAAAATAAAGTTAACATCTGACTTCTTACCTTCTTTACACCACATATTCTGAAAGTTATCGTTTGTACATTGTTACATACAGATCGAAATTGTAGGTAAGGTGACACTGAACATTGTTACATTAGTTCACTCATGAACGATGAGTTTACCATTTACCATCCATGGGACCACAAGCAAAAGTGGGCCCGCGTGCTTGATCCGGCAAATTGATACGGATACCGAGATCAACACAGAGGCCCCATATATAGCCTCAAACTAGAAATTAGATCGGACGGTACAATTTCCAAACCGAGGTCCACTCGCTGACGTGGCGCAATCCCAGTGGTCCATTTGAGGAATCACAATTGTGATATGTGATCAACACAAGCTAGTAGATTATCAGAGAAAATGAATGATGAACATGTAAATTGATCAATCACACAATATGAGCAACACAATGGCTATGGTATTGATTTGTTTAGTCATGTGGTTTGGATTCTTTTGGATTTGGAATGTGTGTGTGGATTGAATGGCTTGACCATGGAGATTAGCACGCATTCATGTATGTTTTATGAAGGATCGCGATTCCATGTTGATGTAGTTGGGTTGGCGACATTTGGTGTGATCGGGTCTCATGAAGTTGGTTCGTGGCGTGTTAGATACCTTTGGAAAACATATCCGTCCTGGCCTTTTCAAAGATAGTGGTCGACCCTCGGATAGTTTTTCGAGATTGATGAATGAATTGAGACGACGATTCTTTATATATCTTAGTTAGATTGTTCAAGTTGCCAAATCGACAACTAGAGCACGAAGTTGAATATCATTTGTTACTGCCATAACATTCATAAATAGTAACATATATAAATTCTGTTCATCTGTTCATCGTTTACTTTGCAGGTCTAAAATTGACATCGTATCTATCTATCCAATATCGCTAATTTCCACTACATTTAACAACATTAAAGTTGACCAAATGCACATAAATGCTCCTACACACAAAACCAAGAACAAAATCAGATTTCTAGCTAGCAAACACTGCCCAATAACCTAACCTGTCTAGCTATGTATCTACAACAAAAGCTACATATCCATCCATTTTGTACACTTACACTAGACTGATCATATACTCAAATTAATTAACCCCACTGAACTCACAGATCAACCCTAACTTCATATCAGCTTTTTCATTAATCAAAGTTCACATACCCCAAAATTCTCCTTAATCTAGGCAACATATATGCTGATATAGTATATATGATTCTACTATGCATCATATCATTAATTGCTGGTGTTACATTAAGTAGTGTAAAAGCAAGACTTTGACAGATTAAAAAGCTTATGATGATATTTTCCA
Organism: Drosera capensis; assembly: GCA_001925005.1. Taxonomy (NCBI): domain Eukaryota; kingdom Viridiplantae; phylum Streptophyta; class Magnoliopsida; order Caryophyllales; family Droseraceae; genus Drosera; species Drosera capensis. Next base: position 94,022 of record LIEC01010629.1, read on the forward strand.
AACATGGTTAGCCACCATTGAACCTACCTTCTCCACAGCCCACCTCCTACTTTCAGCACCCCATTGAACCCCACTTTCCCTCCACATAACAACGACTCTATCTGTTACAATCACTTTCTTATCGTGTCCAGCCAGTTTTCTTATATCCCACGCGATTCATTGATTTGTGCCTAATATCAACTGACAATAGACATAATTTCCATAAGACTCCACAACGATTATCCATCACTAATGCTTCAAACAATGTTGAGTATACACATTCGTTTTCAATTTTTCATAACTGAAACATATTCATTATTTATGAACATTTCCATGAATTTTACGTGATTTTCAAATCGGGTTTGAATACAATACATATGTGAATTAGGTCAAACTGTTAATCCAAAAACTTAACTGGGTTATGACTCGTTTATATATATATTTTGTTTTTTTTTCTTTACGATTAATATAAATAAATCTACTCATATATATCCTCCAACATATTCCGTCTCTAGCACCCCTCAAACAGTGCTATATAAACGCAACACACACTCATCAGGTTCCTTTACCCTTTTCAGCTCTATCTTCACTTCCCCCTCACTTCTTCTCTTCAACACACACCAATGGCCGGATCATCTCACGTGCTATTCTCATCTCCTACCGACACTCTGGTATCAACTCTGTCCACCAAGCCTGACCCGAGGCCCGACACCGCCCCGAAGCCAAGAGGAAGGAAAAGTGGTTCCAGCAAGCAAGCCAACAAGCTGCCTCAGAGAGGAATGGGAGTTGCTCAGCTTGAGAGGATTAGGGTTCAAACCGAAAACAACAACAACAACCCTGCTACTCCTCCAGTGACTGCGGCCCCCTCAGTTCCGGTTTACCATAACAGCCAGCAGATAGTACCATACCAGTTGTATGATCCGGGGCCCACGGTAGAGTTCGGTGTCCCGGTCCACCTGCCAAAGTTTGGCGGGTTCGGGCCAGTCATCGGGCCCGGGTTCATTGACGGAGCGGGTGTGGGTAGGGTTTGGCCCGGGGTGGTAGTGGCGACCGCGGCGGTGGGGAGGGTTGAAGGAGGGTTGAGATTGTCAGAGCTTCCTTCAATCCCAAAAATGGAGATTTCTCGTCAGGGTTTTGATCATAATCATGAGATTTGTGCTAGCCTGGCTTCTAAGGTGGCAAACATTACATTTTTTGGTCACTGTTCCATTGATTTTTCTGTTTTTGTGTCTTCAATTTTTTTTTTTATTTTTTGTGGGCCTTTTTGGCAAATGATTTGAGTGTTGTGTATGATTTGACATGTTTTCATGAATTTTATGTAACAGAAGAAAAGGGTACTCAATGGGCATGAAGAGATCAGCAGGGAAAACTGCTCTGAGGTACTATTACTAACAATCTATTGTTCATGTTTGTTTCCACTGTTTCCATTGTTTTCTGAAGCAGATTTGGGGTTGTATTTTCTGAGTTTTAATTATTTTCTGTGATTTTGTGTTCGATTATTTTCATTTTCTGAGTTTTGATTATTTTCTGTGATTTTGTGTTTGATTATTTTCATTTTCATTTGTGTTTTGATTTTGTAAGAAAGTGGAAGTGGTGGCAGTGCATAGGAAGAGCAATGCAGCAGGGAGAGTTGGGTTGTTGATGGAATATGGGTTCTTTCCAAGCAGCAAGGGCAACTCGGACAACGTGATCTCTTCGTCGTCCTCATCTTCATCTTCGTCGGCTCATTGTTATCCCTCGTATCCAGCTACAACTTTGAACATTGGTGGTGGCGGTGGCGGAGGTGCAGGTTTTTCCTTGTTTAGGGGCGATGGCGAGGGTTCGATTGATCTGTCCCTTAGGCTCTAGCAAGTATGATGAATCAAACAATGGGTAAAACAAGGTTGATTGACTTGCTTTTTTGATCAGGTCTCCATGTCTTGATGGCTCCATGATTTTGTTTGATGTGTCCTTCAATCATATCAATTTTTGTACCATGATGGGTTGCTATCATGAGAGAATGAGAACTCCGGCAGATTTGAACCGAGATTATATACTGGGTTGTAAGTTTGTTTAGGTTAGCGTGAACGGATCATATGAGGTATAAATCGATCGATGTTATCGTTTTATGTATCAAGAGTCGAGCGAATCAATCACATTCTTGTTGGTTAGGGCAACTTATTTAATCCTTAATATAACATCATGTTTTTCAGATTCATTACTCACAAAAACTTAAAGAAGCAATGCTAAAATTTTTCATGATCGAAAATATGATGTTACATGTTAAAGAGTCATACTTGCACTTGGAATAATTGGAGTATATGGTTTCAAAGATTGTGAGGTAAATACAAGCTTTCCTTCAAGGGTGCCAATAATGATGATGAAGCGACGATCTCTACTAAGATTCGATACTCAAGAAAGGAGTCATATTCGCTTCAATGGTTCAGCGTTTTGTTTATGTCATCAACTTCTTTTCTAAAAGATCAGTGATCAATATGCCAGTTTTACATATCATATCGGTTCACCATGTAACCTTTAAAATCATGCATTGGTAACAATACATCTGCATATTTTTTTACATTAAACCATCAATTCAAACTCGTTATCTCTAATCGTATCCTCGAAAGCACTAATTAATCTGTATCTCTTAAGCCATGCTTAAAGTTAGAGAAGGGAGAGGGGTGAGGAAAGTTGATTCCTGTTTGAGTTGCCACAAAGTACAGCATGAGGAGAAAGGGTAACTGTCCCCTCTGCCTTTCATGCAACTTCTTCCTCTCAGGATCTGAACTGAGATATGCAACTCCCAAAATGACGATCATGCCCCTCAACCCACAAGTTGTACCCTTTACTCAGCATCTGCTACATATATGTCCCTCAGAGAAGGAAAAATATGGATGGCTTTGATCACAAGTACACAACCTGTTTGGACCAATCTGGACCGTCCACTGACCCAGGACAAATCTGCATGCTAAATATTCGGTTGCTCATATGGATCCATGGCTCACTTTCTGTACAGAAACTTATTTTCCTGGGTAAAAAATAAATTTATTTGGATTTGGTACAATTTTTTGGGACCATTGGATGTGTAATGAGATGGTCACTGTCAAGGCATCATATGTTGTAAGTTCTGGAGCTGTGTGTGTGAAAGTGTACTATAAAAGTGGAAGTAAAGACACAAATTAAAACCTATCGTGAGACAAAACAACCTATTGGCATTACATGAACGTTTATAGTTATTATTTAAGAAAATAAAGTCGAAGGGAGTGCATTGTGATATGATAGTGTTCTTGATAGAATTGTTTCAACATTTTCAACATCATAACTACAAATTTATATGGGGAAAAATATTTATATTGCAAAAAATAGTCAAATAAGTACTACGCAGAGGTTTTAAAAATTATTTTCATTTTCGATTTTTTTGTAAAAAAAATAAATACTCAAGATTGATTTACAATATATAATTGGTTGTTTTTTTACAGCACAAACACCAACCCTAATTTTGCAATGCTAATATCGAAACACAAAAATTTAATATATCAATCTTCAATGCTAATATTTACATTACAAAATCAAGTGAAAAACATTGTTATCTTGTGATAATTATCACCTTTTCACGTACTTGTGTTGATATGCATTTCTATCGATACATCGTCTTTTTACGCCTAATTTTGCTGTACCGACCAGGACCAAAAAGGAGCCACGCCAAAGTGCACAAAATGGCACAAGCCTTTCCCCACAACACCAGGAAAACAAGGCTAAGGAGCAATAACCTTAACCCGATATGATCACTCATCCTGATATTCGTTTCCTCTAGCTCATAGTTATGATTTTTGGGATCTGGTGCCTCCTTTTGAACGACGAAGGTGTTATTTTCTAAACAAATCCTCGAGCTGGAGCGCTTGGACATTACCGAGCTTGCATCCAGTGATCTGGAAGATAATGATATTGTTGACGTGGTTGTAGATGAATTGCCGAATAACGAAGAAGAAATGTGTGAATTGGCTCTTGGACTGCTTTCGTCGCACGCTGTGCCAAGTGAATTTGAAATTTCAGTTGCCTGAATGATAGTTTTCTTGTCGTCCTTGTTCGGCTTTCTGTATTTTCTCCTCCAGGTTTTCCTTGCCTATATCAATGCACCAGTTATAAGTCCTTCATACCCAATTGCACTACGAAACATATGAAGCTCAAATCCGAACATGAATGACGAATGAAACGGAATAGTAATCAATCTAAGAGGTCAATTAAGCATCACAAAGAAATATATCTCCATATGTAGTCCATGGAAAGAACATTAATGAACCTCTGGCTGCAACATAGAATGAACCTAATGCATATAAATTAGTGAAATAGTACAAGATATAAGCATATCCAATATTTGCTTTCGGACCCCTGTGGAACCAATTAAGACTGAATCCACGCACACATCCAAAATCCAAATAATTCAAATTGTAAACACCTATATGGTTATCTAGAGCATTCGTCACATAACAAATAAGTACCAAAGAACAAATGTAATATTGATATATGTTTTAAGTCCCGATATATGTTTTAAGTATCGATATATGCTGCATTCGGGACAAATGTAATATAAGGGGTGTATGAATCAAATACCGACCCTATGATCAATTCAAATGGATAATGAGAAACAGAACATGATTTGAACGGTTAACATGAAAAAAACAGAACATTACCAAAGAGAATTCAAACATCAACACAGCCTTGATGATCCTCGAAACCTTCTTCTTCCTCTGCTTCCTCTTATCCGAATAAACCCCTTTGTCGGCTTCCGTATCGTCCTCACCACCATGACCACGAGCATTCGCTCCAGTGCCTCGACCAGGCAACCAAGCCAAGTAGTCATGGCATGAATTCGAACCCATATTCATATCCTTCGACGCGAGTGGATGATCATTGTCGATGTCCATGGACGCAACACTTGCCCTAGTACAACATACAAAGATATTCCTTCTCTTCTTGCTCTTGATCATACTTCTTCGAATGTGGCAGAGTCATGTCCTTTTCTACAAGATCATGTTGATGAGGTGTTTGATGTTTGAAATGTGGGGTTGTGAATTCAGGGCTTCTCTGTTTGATTACCAAACGCTAGAAAAATTCGAGCTTTTTGTGAGGGAAAATAGGGAGGAAAAGGAATTGAATATATTTGTTCAAAGTAGTTAAGAAAGTTGAAGAAAGATATATTGGATAAGGGCGCTTTTTCAGGGGTTTGGTTTTGTAATTACAGCGGAAAATCTTTGGAGAGAAAAAAAAGGCGACATAATTCACAAACATTGAGAAAGAAAAGGGTATTGGGGATATTGATATTCAGGAGATATATTAATTCTCTTGTTCTTTAATCTCTCCCCATATATATTTTTTGGGCCAGGTTTAGGAAAAAGATTCAATCTCAAAAGATAAGTTTCATCTTCCAAAATCATCAATGCGAGTGATCTTTTGAGAATCAGATGTTCATGGGTCCAAACTCAACAAAACAAAATAAATGGATTGATAAAATCCCGTCAAATACAGGATGTCGAACCTATAAATACTTGATCGAGAGAGAAGTTTAGCCTCTCCGGACCACTAGGATATATAACATAAAACAAGATCTAATATGAGAGTAACTAGCTTATAAAACCGTACGATCGATGTGAAATTGTGACTGAGGGAAAAAAATTGACAGAGATTCATGTGCGATTTGGTTGTTGGCCGGAGCTATTTTTAGAAAAGGTCCTTTTCACACTTCTTAAAGAGAGCACTTAAATATATGTGTGGAGAATTGCTGGTAGGTATAGCAGAAACTAAAAGAAGATGTTTGAGGTGTACAAGAGAGGATTGCTTACCCTAATCTAACAGAGAGAATGTTCTTCGATACTTCGTGTTATTGAAGTCAGATCCCAACATGGGATATAATTGCCTTAGAAGTAGCCTTAAGGCGTTCTACTGTTTTAATGACTAAGATAGAAATGGACTTGATACAACAGTCGTGATCACCATTTCTTTGTATTTGATTGAAAACATCTAGTATTCTCCCGGTCCCATAATATAAGCAAATTTGGATCTTTTCAAAATATATATAGTATAATATTTAGTAATTTTTTCATATAAAAACACTATCTACTATAGTCCAATCATTATCTTCTTTCATAACTATTTTAGTAAACCCCACTACCTATTAAAACAAATCACATTAAAATTCAACGTACACGTAATTTCGCGTGTCGGATAAAACTGTTTCTTTTATTGTGAGACAGAGGGAGTATATAAAAAGGAATGAATAGAATCGACACATCACGTCAAATATCCGATCAAATTAAACGACTTCCCTTAGCACTTGGGTGTTTATCGCATGTTGATGGACGTCAATCTTCATCGACGATCATGAGAATAAATCAGAAATTGATGACGAATTTAAGTCTGTATAGATTGAGTTATCAAGTCGATTTTGTAAAAAAGAAAAAATAGTAACAAGTAATAACCAACTTATAAGTTCAACACAACATCTTACTTCACGTGCATTGTAATTTTCTTTAGCTATCGAATTGTCGGTTGTGCTTCGGGAGAAATGTGTAGTATTCAGGGGACAACTTATACTGCAGTAACATTAATAAGTAGCGAGCCCTTGTACATATGATATAGGTTTATCATACTGTAAGAAATCGAAAGGGATGCGAACACAGAAGACTTGTATTACTGTGTGTATATTTTGTCCCATACAGTATTCTAATTTATAGACGAAAAGCCTAATGATAACTAACCAAGAATAGCTATATACGAATTATATGATCAAGGAGATGATCATGCAGCTAACCAAAATAAGCACCGAATAATTGGCATAATCTATCTTGTCATAATCGGAATCAATTTCAACACTCCTCCTCAAACGGGTGATCGATACATGTCTAAGATGCCAAGCTTGCTTAACAAGTATGCATGTTGTCTTTGACACAGAGGTTTGATGAATATGTCCGTGGGTTGTCCGGAAGTTCTAATCCCCCTTGTTCTGATTATTTCTTCTTGGATCTTATCTCGGATAAAGTGATAGTTGATTTCTATGTGTTTCGTCCTTTCATGGAATATCGGATTTGCTGTTATAGAGTAGTAGGACCTTTGATCTGTACTCCTAATTCTCAAAGAAATCCTCATAACCAAATTATCTCATGAACAGTTTTCATCATGGCTCGATATTCAGATTCGACATGACGGGGCTGATTGTTTCTTTGTTTTCCAAGATAACAGAGAGTTGCCCAGCTTGATGCAAAAACCTGTAATTGATTTTCTGCTCATGGGGCAAGTAAAATAAATGCATCACAATATGCTATCATTTCCATGTTGCATTCTCGTGATAATAATGTTCCCATCACAGGGCATCCCTTTTAAGTACTTGATGACCTTCAAAGCAAGCATCCATTGTGATTATTTCGGTTCATGCATAAATTAACTAAGAATCTGGACAGCGTAGCATATATCAGGCCTTGTCATAGTATTGAAATTATGAGGCGAAATGCAAGAGAGGAGTAGAGAGATCATTTGATAGTAGAGAAAAAGCCATTGTGCAATAACCATGAGAACATTACATTATTCTTATATAGACATGAGAGGAAGGTTAGACACATCTTTTGGAAACACAAGTTTCCTTGGGAGCAGAAGTCCTTTAGTGCAGGCATATGAAGCATCTCGTCTTGAGTCATGTGAGCATGTGAGGTCCGTGTATTTCTAACACTCTCCCTCGAATTGGGATGAAGATATCATCGAAGGTCAACTTGGGCAATATATTCTGGAACACACCTTTAGACAAGGCCTTTGTGAAAAAATCAGTAAGATTATCACCGCTTCGAACAAATTTAGTCACAATAGTCTGATCTTGAACCTGTTCTATAAACGAAATGACAATCAATCTTTATGTGTTTAGTTCTTTCATAAAAAACAGGATTGGATGCAATATAAATTGCTGCTTGATTGTCACGGTACAACTTCATAGGTCGGTATGGTGCATTTATCCCGAGCTCATTCAGTAATAACTTGAGCCAAACGAACTCACTTGTAGTGGAGGTCATTGCAAGGTACTCTGCCTCTGCGTTTGATCGTGCCACGACCTTTTGCTTTTTGCTTTTACAAGTGACCAAATTATCGTCAATAAAGATACAAAATCCAGTAGTAGACCTCCTGTGTAACCAATAATGTCCATGTGTCCGTTATGCTGCATCAAAATGCCTCTTCCTGGGCATCGTTTCAAGTACTTTAAAATCCGATCAACCAGCTGCATATGTCCTTTAGTTGGAGCATGCATAAATTGACTAGCGTAGGTAACAACATAAGTGATGTCGGCCGTGTGATAGTTAGGTAAATAACCGTTCAACAATCTTTGAAATATGTCAACATCTTGGAAAGGAGTGTCATTTCTTATGAACTACTGTTGTAGTCCATAGGAGTTTCAACCGGTTTTGTACCCAGTTTCTTTGTTTCCTTCAATATAGCTATAACATATTTTCTTTGTGACAGAAATATCCCTTTTTCTTATTCTTGCAATTTCGATTCCTAGAAAGGATTTCAGTTTTCCTGAATCCTTCATGTCAAATATTTCTTTCAGGTACAGATCGGTAAAACCGAAATCAGTTAGTGCCGAGCTTAATTTTCCATACCAGGCGCGTGTAGATTGCTTCAACCCATATATTGCTTTTATGAGTTTGTAAACAATTCCAGCTTGTTTTTCCAACTTGTGTCCAGAAGGAATCCCCACGTAAACTTCTTCTTGGAGGTCACCTTATAAGAATGCATTTTTTAAGTCGATCTGAAACAAAGGCCAACCACAATTAGCAGCTACAGAAATCAAAACACGAACAATGTTCATTTTAGCCAGTGGCATAAAAGTCTCCTTGTAATCCATTCCGTATGTTTGAGTGTAGCCTTTCGCAATCAATCGGACGTTATATCTTTCAAGTGTTCCGTCACTATTGTACTACATCTTGTGAATCCATCGGCAACCAACATTACGCTTATCATGAGGCAATGAAACTATGTTCCATGTATGATTTGCATCAAGTGCTTCTAGTTCTTCATTCATTGCTTTTACCCAGGCAGGAAGCTTCACTGCTTCACAAAAATTGGCTGGTTCTTTATGGGATGAGCCACTGTATCATGCGTGACATAATCACGATGTCTGATTGGCCATCGAGTAATTCGACTTGAGTTTCTAAGTGCAGGAATTTCACTTGATCTGCTAACATCTTCAGTTCTTGGTGTCTCAGTCACCTCCTGTTGAGGTATTGATAGAATTGTTGCCATCAGAAGTTTGATAAGCAGCCAGAGTGTGGAAGTATAAAACTGAGATATAAATGACTTAAGTTCTTCCTTCTTTTTCAGAGTGCTCTGACACCATATTAAAATTATGAGTAGAAATGCAAGAGAGGAGTAGAGATATCATTTGATAGAATACATTGGCGAACTAGGTGCAATTGTTAACCCAAAAGTTTAAACTGATGGGTTGTCTATATATATATTACTCTTTTTTTTCTCCACGGTCGATCGATCTAGGTAAATCTACTCACACATATCCTCAACATGTTTAAGTGAGAGTCTATGTAAACTAACAAAGGATGAAGTCGGATAATGCATACCAAGGGCATTAGGGTTCGGAAAAATATAATCTTTCGTCCTTACGGACGGCCGAGTAATGCGACCTGAGCTTGGAGGAGCTCCAGTACAAGTGGATGATGATTCAAGAATAGGAATTGATGATGTAGATTCTTGTGTTGAATCCGGAGTTGAAAAATATGTGATGGCACTAGGTGACGATGACTCTAGACTTGTCGTTTGAGAATGTGGTCTTGATGATGTTGCCTTAGTTGGTGATATTTGCGAAGCCATAGGAAATGAGGTCCTGACTTGGTGATTTTAATTCAGTCGAGGTCGAATATGGAAAAATAGTACTGGGCAGATTAGGCATTATTGTAGTGGATGCAGTCTCCATATCTTCACTTGAAGCCTTAGAATGGGATAGAGTTGATTGCTCTGTTTCTTGATATTGCTCCTTGAATGGAAAAACATCTTCATGGAAAACAACTTTCCTGCTAACAAAAAAATTTCCTGTGCCCAAGTCCAGGACGAAGTAGCCCTTTTGAAGAGTAGGGTATCCCATAAATACACACTTTGTGGCCCGTGGACTCATCTTGTCTCGAGTAGCCCATGGACTCATCTTGCCTCGAGGACCTACGATAACAACGTAACAAAAACAACCAAAAACTCGAAGGTGATGTTTGTCAAGTTTTTTTTGAAAAGTATTCCGAAGGGGTGTTGGATGAGGTTCTCATATATCCATGTATGCAAGAGAAAATGGCATATTTTCTCGAGTGATACTTAAATTAAAGGAAGCACGAGAAATTTTAGCCATAGGACAAATGAGACATGTTGGATGAGGAAAATAAGCACTATGACCTGATCTTTTATGAAACAAAGGATTAATATTGCTATTATGCGCATTACATGTATTTTTCAAAATCGAGAGAAGGTAAATTGAAATTATTTGAAAATAAGACCCAAAAATATAATCCTTGATTTGCTCTACCTAAGCCCATCGGTTTGCCAATCGAAAGGTCTTGAAAAATACAAAGATCAGAGTCCAAGATAACAAGACAATGGCTATCATCACATGCTTTTGCTACTGAAATAAAGATTGAAGTGAAATGCAGGAACGAACAACACATTCCTAAGTGTGAAGTGAGGATTTAAGATAACAGATCCAATCTTCGTCACAGATGGAATAGTGCCAATAGGAAGACGAACTGACATTGATGGCATAGCATGATCTTTAATGTTTGTAAATAATTTTTCATCACAAATAATGTGATCACTGGCTCCGAAGTCAACAAACCAAATATTCGTAGATGGAAACAGATCCACTATTGTTGGGGTCAAACAGCGCAGGGGATCCAATGCATATTTGAAGAGCCTGTATTTGTTGAGCGCCTAAAGTGCACAATGGGTCATGGATTATCCCCTCTTTGTTTCCCTCAATACCATTTTTTTTTTTTTGGGTTTGAGATTGCCTGTTGTGTTATCATAAGACAACACAAAATCTAACGGTAGAAAATGTATGATAAGAAGTTGTAGTTTTTTTTCTTTTCTTGCTTTTTGGATGGTTTGGATGCATAAACAATAACAACATATATGTTGTAAAAAATGGACAACAAACGATCATCATCTTTTTTTTATACTCAAAAGAAGACTATGATGTAATTTTATTTTTTCCTTTCACATACAATAATTGGTTGAGGCTCTCAATAAAGACCTCTCTTACAGTTGAATTCCATATGAAGATCCTTAATATTTGAAGTTTATTTCTATAAGTCATTATAATTATGTTTTCACACT